>JAKMXC010000044.1:0-174335 GCA_025328345.1 Colletotrichum sp. SAR11_59
CCGCCCCCCCCCCCCCCCCCCCCCCCCCCCCCCCCCCGCGCCCCGCCGCCCGCGCGGCGCGCCCCGCCCCCCAACTTGTTGGACCCGTCGAGTATGGAGTATCTGAGCACGCCTGCCGCGGTTCCTGTCCCAACGACGCCCCAGGATCATATCGACGAAAGGCAAACTCGCCATCTTGAGAAAGATGTGAACGGTCTCGTGGACGCTTCTGCTCTCGACGTCAGCAACTTCTGGATCGACGAGTCCTTCCCCGTGGACCTCCCAACAGCACCCTCATTATCCAAACTCCCATCACCTGCTCCTCCGCCGCCCGCCCCCTCAACGATCAAAGTCCCGGTCAAGTCAGAATGCAGCTGTACCTCAACCTCCCGCACGCGCCGCCTCTCCGATGGCTCCCTCGTCTCCCACAACTGCTGGAAAGCTGGCAACGAGATCCTTAAAGAGCCCTTCCCGCTGACCAAGGCGATGCTCGAGCTGGAGTACCAGGTCAGCGAGGACATCCCCGTCCACGCGGTCCTCCACGGCTGGGACAGCCTATCCCAAACGGGACGGATGACACCGCTCTGGAAGAAGGTGCGCCAGCTCGACGAGCTCTGCTTCGCGGGGTGCGGGCCGCCCGAGCGGCTGGCCGTGTTGTTCATGATTCACCTCCTGATGCGGGCGTACACGGATCCGACGCCGGCCATGAGCGAGGTCGTACCGCGATGGTATCTCAAGTCGTGAGTGTTCTTCCCTCTTTCCCCCTCACCCATTTCTCTCGTCATATGAATTCATTCTGACCGCAAGCAAAGACAACTCCAACAACTATCTCCCGAACACGACCCCTCGGCGGACTACTTCACCTGGCCGGCGCTGCGCTACCGCTTCGCGACGACGCCGCACCCGTACTGCCACAATAACACCTTCTGGCACATGTTCCGCGAGCACCTGCGCATCGCGTGGCCGTTCGACTTCCGTGACTGTTACGTGCGTAACGTGCACCGCGGCACGTACGCGCTCTCGCCGCTCTTCAAGGACCGCTTGCGTGACCTGCGCGCGTGGACGATGGAGCCCGACTTCTTTGCGCAGTACCCCGAGCTCAGGCAGGACGTGCCGCAGTACCCTGGGCAGCCCTCGCCGGGGCCGTTGAATGTATCGTCGCATGGGGGAGTTGGGGCGCTGATACAGGGTGGTGCGCCGTCTACAGAGGAGGAGGAGGAAGAAGGTGGGAAAGGTGGGAGGGCACAGGGTGATGAGGATGAAGGGGAGATGTTTATGGGTGATCTTGGGATCGAGACAAATCCTGAGTTTCTGTTCTTTCAGGATGCATTTCTAAATGGGAGCACGGCGAAGGATTATGGGGTCCAGCTTAGCAGGCATAAAGATAGTTCGTGTATATCACTTTAGTATGTACACACCAGATACCAGATACACATTGGTATCCATGTTCTTCACCTGTGAGACTTGAACTATGTAGCGTAGAAAGCACAAGCGCGTGACGAACTAAACTACTTCCACCTCAACATTGCCATCACCTCTTCACAAAGACCCCAGCCCATACTCCTCCTTAATAACATCCGCAACCTTCTCCGTGCTCGCATACGTCGTCGCCGTAGGTCCCGCCGTCAACAATATCGGCCAGTAACTAATATCCACAACCCTCAACCCTTCAACCCCATACACCCTCATCTTCGGATCCACAACGCCCCCGCGTTCCCTCAGCATCATCGCCGCCGTACAGCACTCATGCGCATTCGACGGGGTCATATTCGCCCTCAACAGCGCCTTCAACTCCTCCCGGTCCGTGACGCCCCCAAACGGCGCGCCCACCGCCGGACCTAGCACCTGCATCGCCGGTGCAGTCATCACCTCCCTCGACTTCTCGAACAGCGCAATCGCAATGTCAAAATCCACCGGGTCCGCGCCCGTGCGGAAGTCAATCACCGGCTGCGCGAGCGGGTCCGCGGTGCGGATCCGCACGGAGCCGCGGCTGAGCGGCTTGAGGAAGTAGAGCGTCAGACTGGGTCCGGTGCCCCAGTGGATCATCCCGATGGGGACTTCCTGGCCTGCGAGTTGGGCGAGGATGAGCTCGCGCTGGAATTTGTAGCCTTCTTGCACGGAGGGGGGTGTTTCGGGGCGAGGGGGGCGAGGGGATTGGTCGCCGCGGCGGCGGCGAGGAGGGAAAGGTAGTCGGAGGTGGCGTTGGAGAGGGGCGGGAGGACGAGGTTTGTGCCAAGGGTGCGGATGATGGTGTAGGCGCCTTGTTTGGCAGTGTCGTAGAGGGCGCGCTGTTCTGCGTCGTAGGTTGCGTTTGTGTCGAGGGATCCTGAGTTGGGGAAGATTTGGTTCGTGACTGGGAGACTGTTAGGCAAGTTGTCCGTTGGCATCGTGGGAGACTCGTCACTTGCACGTATAAGGAACCTTCAGGTCTGCTTGATCTTGGAAGTTCTCCCCGACACCTGGTAAGTCCTCCACGACCTCAATGCCCAATCCCTCCAAGAACTCCTTGTTCCCGATGCCAGAAAGCTGAAGCAGCTGCGGCGTATGAACCCCTCCAGCGGCAACCAGTACCTCTTTTGTCGCATAGACGCTGACCTTCTCGCCGCCAGCCGTGGGCAAGTACTCAACCCCGACGGCCCTCTTCCCTTCGAACAGGACGCGGGACACGGTGTGCTCGGCAAGGATATGATAGTTCGGACGAGCGTCTTTGACGCGGGTGTAGTGGTTGCGCCGGGCATGGCTACGCGTGCGAGTTGTTGCGTCAGCAAGGGTAGGAAAGTTGAAGAGACCCACGGCCTGGTCACCGGCGAGGGGATCCGGAGACGGCGTGAAGCCACTTTCTAGAGCGGCTTGCCAGAAGTTCGCTGATCTGGATTAGACTCTGGTTCCGTCACGTAGTAAGAGGTGGGGATGAAGTTACCGGCGCCGGGAAAGAAGTAGTTCGGGTACGAGGCTTGAACGGGGCCGCTGTGCCCGTGGGCTGCGTCGATCCACGAGATGTTCGCGGCATCGGCGAAGTCTTGCGGAGGCGCCGTGAAGTTTTCACTCTGTGATGAGGTCAGCTCAGATTCCGTAACAAAGCCGAGATGAATATCGAAGGGCTAACCTTCTTGAAGTACGGAAATATACCATCCCATCCCCACCGCTCAGCGCCCAACTTCTCCCAGGCCGCGTACTCAGCCTTGCCGGCGCGGACGAAGACCATGCCATTGACGACCGACCCGCCGCCGACGACTCTCCCGGCAGGAACAAGGAACGAGCGGTTGTTCAGCTCCGTCTGCGGCGCGCTGATCAGGTCTGGCCACAGGTATGGCACGGGGTTGAAGGCGCCGGGTATGAGGACACTGTCTTCGTCTTTGTCGAATGGGCCTGTCTCGATGACGAGAACGTTGACTTTGACAATGTCAGCCATTGATACCGCGTCGCTGGAGTGTGAGGGGATGGCCCACCGTTGGGGTCCTCAGTCAAGCGGTCTGCGACGGTGAGGCCAGAGATGCCGCCGCCTGCGATGAGAAAGTCGTATTCTGTATTGGCGGCGACTTCATGTGAGGCGATTGTTGCGTGGTGGGGTACGCGAAGGCCGGACACGTAAGACGAGGATGCTAAGAGGACCGCGAGGGCGCCGATGACTGGGTTTCGGGAGCTCGCCATCGTGGTCGTTATGTTTTGATTACCAAGACGTGAGGTTCCTTTCGGACCCGAGGTCTGAGGACTCAACGGCCATCTTGGTTGATTTTATACCCAAGCTCCGAGCAACAGTTTCCCAAAACATTCCAGACTCCTGTTTGAAATCAGCACCGAAGAAGCCTTGCCTCTGTGTAGACATGCATATGCCAGTCAGCGGAGGCACATAGGCGACGTAGCACCAACGCAACTTAGCACGGCATGGGCTGCATGGGCACCAATCGGAAATGAAGATGAAAAAGCTCAATCTGGGTGATCGCGCGTTTAATTCCAGTATTGAGAGCTCGCTAACCTCGAGGCCAGGCCCAGCCGGCTTGATGCGGGGAGATTGATGCCAGCCAGGGGAGAATCAATGCGCGTCAGCGACAGGGCGATGGGGCACTTGCTTGAGTCCGAGGCTTGGCTACCAACGGCAAATGAAGTTGCAGCAGCAACTCTCGACCCTTGATCATCGCTCTGAACATACATGTTCACGAACTGGTGTAGGTCTCTTCGATATTTACGTTGAAGTAAGTGGTATATTAGATTACTAATAAGATCAATTGCTGGTGAGCTTTCTCCAGCGCCTGAGGTAAAGACTGATCCTGGGTCTTTATTCGTTTCCCCTTCGTCCATTACATGCATAACTCATGATTCAACATCCCTTCTTCTTCTAAAAGAACTTCTAAATCTTCGTGACCAGATCATTGTTGTTGTCCCGACCTTGGACGTGGCCGGTGTCGGCACCAGACTCGTTAGCCAGGGTCTGCTCGTCGTTAAGCTTGGGGTTCCTGAGCAGGAAGGCGAAGCAGATCAACGGCACCGTCAGGCAGATACCGGTGATGGTCAGCAAGCGCTGCACGGATTGGTACGCGTCGATGATTGCAGTGCGCTCGGGGGTTCCGACGGCGTACTCGACGATGACGGAAAACGGCGAGCCGTAGGTCAGCTCTGCCAGAGTGGTGTTGCCGAGGGGGGCGAGCTTGTCCTCGAGAACGCCGGGGAGGACCTGAGTCCAGATGGCGCCGGAGATGGTGTTGCCAAAGGCGGAGCCGATGTTGTAGGTCGCGAGGTACAGACCGGTCATGATGGCGAGGTGCTCGTGCTTCAGGCTGGCTTGCAGGGAGGCCTGGGCCGGGTAAGGGAACATACCACCCGCGATACCGAGGAGGACCTGGGCGCCGATGACACCGCTCTGGCCGGAGGGAGAGCCACGGTAGTGGATCAGCAGACCGAAGGCGACCATGAAGAGCATGGTGCCGGCGATGATGAAGTACTTGAGGCGGCGGACCTTGAAGACGATGAAGCCAAGGATGAAGCCAGTGATGACACTGCAGAAGGAGTAGAGCGAGGTGATGCGGGTGGCCGAGGCGATGCTGAAGTCGAAGGCGACGATGCAGACGGTGTAGAGGTAGTCGCCCTGCATGTACCAACACCAGTTGAGGAAGAGGGCGATGCCGAGCGGGGCGAGGATGCCGCGGTCCTTCATCAGGTAGAAGGGGACCAAGGGATGCTTGGCCTTGCGCTCCCACCAGACGAAGACGGGAATGCAGCAGATGCCGACGACGAGAGGGGCAATAACGTGGGCCGAGCTCCACTGGTTCTGGAAGCCGCCGGCGATGGTGAAGGGCACCAGGATCAGGGCGAAGACGGCGATGACGAGGATGATGCCGATGACGTCGAGCTGCCAGAAGAGCTGGATCATGAAGTCCTTGAAGCCGAGGGCGTGGAAGGAGGACTGGTAGGAGTTCATGAGGCCCATCTTTTTGGCGCG
Source organism: Colletotrichum sp. SAR11_59 (assembly GCA_025328345.1). Lineage (NCBI taxonomy): Eukaryota > Fungi > Ascomycota > Sordariomycetes > Glomerellales > Glomerellaceae > Colletotrichum > Colletotrichum sp. SAR11_59. Next base: position 5,417 of record JAKMXC010000044.1, read on the forward strand.
GCGGCCGACGATGCTCAGGCTGATGATGAGGGGCAGGGAGAGGACGGGGTAGATGATGCACCACATGCCGATGCCCCACTGCCAGGTGCTCTGGAGAAGGACGAGCTGGGAGATGTTGCCGCTGACCCAGGTGTTGATGATGAAGGGCAGGGCGGGGATGTAGCTGAAGAGCAGACGAGCCCGGGTGGAGGTGATATCGGCGATGATGACCTCGACCAGAAGCATGATCATGGTGTAGCCGACCTGGTACAGCACGGCGCCGCCGGAGAAGTAGGAGACGTTGGTGGCGCAGGCCTCGACAATGGTGCCGACGACGTAGAAGAGGACGGAGACGCAGATGAGCTCGACACGGCCGAAGACGTCGGCAATCTTGGCGGAGGTGGGCTGGGCGGCGGCGGCAATGACGGAGCGGAGGACGTTGATGCTGGCCAGCAGAGAGTGAGTCGCGTAGGAGGAGGTGGCGGTGGGCTGGTAGGCATAGCGCAGGGTGCCGTCGAGGCCGTAGGCGTAGGCGACGAGGAAGACGCCGAAGAAGATGAAGAAACGGTCGACGCGGGTCATGGCCTGGGAGAGGGCCTCGATTCTCACGACACCGGGAGACTTCTCGCCCATGATGTGGTGGGGGGTCTCATCGTACGTCGGAGGGGCGTCATGGCCGGGGTGGCTCTTCTCCGGAGTGATCTCCGGAGCCGGAGACTCGGTCTCCTTCTGGAGTGCGGGACTGGCCATGATGGCGGATGTGAAGGGTCTGGGCGGGGATTAGCACCGTGTCATGAGTGAGTGAGTGATTGAACGAAGCATGAGACGAAGTGAAGACCGCGAGAGAATCCGCTGGTTGAAGTTTTCTGCGGCAACCTTGAAGGCAACCTTGGAGGATAGGAAGGGTCTAGAGCAAAAAGCCTTACCAAATGCAAGGTAAACTGACTTCAGGTGATGTCAACCTTCTGTTTTACCAGTTGCGGCGCAGTGACTTGCTGCAGGCCAGTGCGCCAACCGGAAGCTTGTGTCGGTGAGTCGGCGAGAAACTGCCGCCGACCGAGGTGAGCGCGAGGTGAGTGCAAGGTGAGGTCGGTGAGACGTTTCAATGATGCACGGTGATGACACTCAACCCAGAGGAGATTGATGATGCACCAACCAGTACGACCGTGGTAGGAGATGATGTTGGAGGGAGGGAAGAAGATAAAGAAAAGCCCAGATGGAGAGGGATCCGCCTGAAGACAGGGAAAAGAGCGCAGCGCAGGTGAGGTTACATCCGCCGCCTTTTAACTTTTATCTCTCTCTGCAGCAGCCTCTGGGAGAGGATCAGGATCTGCTGCGCGCACCACCGGCTAGCTGCCCAGGGTCTGTCTTTCTTTCGCCGCCGCCGCACCACCCTGCAGAAAGAAATCGGGCCCATCTCGGAGCTGGGAGACACGGGAGAGAAACATGAGTGGCCGGGGAGCTGGGTCGATCCCTCGCCGCGCTATGCTGCCTAGCCTCGGGAGGTACACTTTTTTTTTTCTTGCCTTGCCTTGCCTTGCCCACACTTTCTTCGTACATTCGGTGATGCGCTAGGAGCAAAAACCAGCAGTGGCTAGCGGCTTTCTTGGTCCTTTTGGTTGGCCTCTGAGAGTCATCGTGTCTGGTTGGTCGACAGACATGATGGACGAGAAACTAGCGGGAGAGTGGGAGAATAGGTACATGGATGAACCGTCCGTCGGGATCAAGATGGGAACACCAGACACTGCTAAACGTAAAACGAACAAGAGAGCCATCAAATTTTTTTTTATCAGATCCATCTGATATGATTTAGCGCACGCCCTTCATTCCTCGAACCGCTGCGACCGATACCGCAAACGGCTACCTTCCCCTAACCTCATCGTGGCGCATCCAACCACCCACCATCTTCACCTTCCTGACGAACATCATTGGGCGACTCGGCCGTGGCCGTCAGGAGATGGCTGTCCGGCTGCTTACAGGCGATAGAAAGGTGCCGCTACAAAGCACCACTGCCAACGACGCAACAACAACGTCAGCAGGGCCCTTTGCTTGACTCGATCAGGTTGGCGACTCGGTGCCCTCTTTCATGTGTCTCTTCAGCGAGACAGGCGACAGAACAGAACAAACATCCAGCATACCCCCTGGACATGCCCATCTCCAGGCAGCGAATCTCGTAAAGAACCACTGATTCTCGCCCCCAAGGAGAGAAAAAAAAAAAAAAAAAAAAACTCAGGGCCCACCTCCATGTTACCACATGGGTGACAGGCCCAATCTCCGCATGCTCCCGACTGGCCCAGGAACGATCAACCCAGTAGGGGCGCCGAGTGACCTGAGCCTGCTCCAACATCGGTCAACCCGGTCGCGTTTTTGGCCTGCTTTTGACGAATGGTTTGCGAACCCGACAGCTTGTCAGCGCCGGCGACGGGCTACAGCACGAGGACCCGTGAGCTTCTCCGCTTGAAAAATGGGCTCAGCTCCGTGTCTAGACTCTCAAACTCCCCATGTTGACCGATCTATTGATTGAAGATAGTTTTTAGGGTCTTGGGGTGACGATTCTAGAAGCACTGTCATCGACATAACCGAGGCCTTGATAGTTGAGATCACTGCACATCATCACGCATCGCTCCCGGCGGAATGTCTCGGCCCCAAGATCATCTACATTCGTAGACACCAAAAAGACGCCACAGATCGCAGCGCGACCGAGCTAGCTGCCCGCCTGATTCACACCTGTCTTCAGTCATCAACTAGTCTGCAACAACTTCCGCCATTTCGGAGCAAAATGCCGGCGAGCATTCTGCACTAATTCCGAGAATGAGGGTCCTACATGTGGCCGCGAAAAACAACAGACTCTAGCGCCTCAGACAAGCAATTGCTAGAGACTTGTCGCCACGGGGGGAAATCCTGCGTCTTGGAATGGCAACGAGAGGGGACCCACGCGGCGTCCGAGCTACCCGGCCGCCGGCGCGGATCCCGCCCAACGATCAAAGACTCGGGGAAAAGCTACATCTTATCAAGTCCCTTCATGTGAAAGGGCGGACCGACTCATCTGAGTAGCCTCTCAACATTTGGTCACGGGAGTAAGATCTAGTTCTGACAGACTTTATGGAGACGCCTCTTTCATCCGTTTTGGCGACGGCCTAGTCCAGTCTGACCCAGCCTCTCTCCGGCCATTCAACCTCATCAGCCAAGATCACTCCAGACCAGCAAACCCCTAATTCCAAACACAAAAGTTCGCGTGCCCAAGATCCAACCCTTCGGATCTCTAGCCCACGCGCCAACCCATCCCCTCGGGAACCCGCCAAGCCCAATTACCCCCCGTCAAGCAATCCAGAACCAAATCCTCTCCACCCAGTTCCTCGGCGTGACCACCGGCCACGTCGGCTCCAACCTATCAATCTCCGCCTTGCCAGACCAGATATCCATCTCGGCCACCTTCACAAACCTAGTCTTTTTGACAAACTTGTACCCAAGAAACAGGCTCAGAAAGATGGGGATGTCAATGTACGGCGGCACAAACGTCTTGGCGCTAAACCGCCCCGGGAAGAACGCGTCGAAGCCGTTGAACAGAGCGACCACGAGACAGAAGCACACCGCAAAGTATGCCAAGAACGGCTGCATCGGCGCCTTGTACGGCAGCGTGTCGCGGTCGACGCCGTGGTGCCGCAGCCCGTGGTAGAAGCGCAGGTACGTCACGCACACGCTCGCCCACACGATGAGCGTGCTCACGGCGCTGAGGTTGCTGATCCAGAAGAACACCTCCGCGGCGCGGTTGCTCACGTTGAGGTAGACGAGGCAGCTGAGCGCCGTCGTGGCGGCGACGCATGCGTACGGCACGCCGAAGCGCTCGAATTTCAGGATGGCCGGCGCCGTGCCGTCGAGCGCGGCGGCGTAAAGCACGCGAGTCGAGGCGTAGAAGAAGGAGTTGCCCGCGGACCACGCGGAGGAGAGCACGACGGCGTTGATGATGGAGGGCAGCGTGCGGATGCCGGCGTTGCGGATGGCGATGACGAAGGGGGACTGCGCGGCGCCGGGGGCGCTGGAGCCGATTGCGTCGAGGAGGTTGGGGTCCTCGGAGGAGACGCAGAGGCCGACGAGGAAGATGGCGAGGACGTAGAAGATGGCGATGCGCCAGAAGACGCGGCGGATGGCTTTCGGGATGTTGCGGCGCGGATTCTCTGTCTCGCCCGAGGCGACGACGACCATCTCGCTGCCGCCGTAGGAGAAGGTGGCTTGGATGAAGACCTTCCAGAAAGCGAGGAAGCGGCCGAGGGCGCCGGGGCGGAGGTAGGCGTTCATCGGCCCCGGATCGGCCCAGTAGCGGAAGCCGATGCGGTCGCCGGAGGGGGAGCCGCCGAGGGTGATTATGAACATGAGGAGGATGAGGCCGACGATTGTGATGAGTTTGATGGCGCCGAAGAAGAATTCGGCTTCGCCGTAGATGCGCACGGGGAAGCAGTTGATGAGAACCATGGCGAGCAGGAAGATGGTGATGAGCGCGGCTTGGGGGACGGAGTGGTCCCAGTAATCGAGGATCACGACGGAGACGGTGACTTCGATTGGCACGCCGATTGCGAATTGGTACCTAGAGACGTTTCAGCTTGGGTGATCAGAGATCATGAGGTAGGTGTCTAGACGACACTGGACGACATGCTCCGGCCAAGCTCCCAATCCATCATCCGTGGGCGCGCCTGGGGAGTTGGGGCTCTCACCAGTAATTCCATCCCAAAGTAAACCCAAGCGCTGGGTCAACATATCGCGCCGCGAAGATAGGCACTGCGCCTGGAATCGGGAGCCATGCGGCCATCTCCCCCAGGCTATTGATGACACAGTAGAGGTTGAAGCCCGTGACTGCGTACGAGATGAACGCCGACAGCGGGCCAGCTAGCGATAAGACTTGACCACTGCCGACGAAGAGACCGGTGCCGATGGCGCCCGATAAGGCCAGAAACTGTACATGGCGAGCTTTGAGCTTCCTTTCGAGGGTCCCGAGATGTTGCGTTTCTTGTTGTTGCTTCACCTCGGCCGTGTCGCGGCCACCTATTGTGGTCTTCGCCGGCTCAATGTCATCGTCCCTCGGGATCCTTGCTGACGTCTCCGGATAACCTGGTGTTCTCTCTTTGTTTTCCATCTTGGCTGATCTTCTCCAGCGTATGTCCTCTCAATCTGCAGACTAGGTGAGTAGTCGTTCTCTATTAACTTAGGATGATAGTCCACAACGCAAAGACAATGCTGCTAACCTGCGGAGACAGAAAGACGACCAAGTTTGAAGGATGACGTCGGATTTCGAGAAACTGAGGAGACGTTACACTGCATCCTATAGCAGGTGGCTGTCGGTGTCGTGGTTGTGCTCCCAAGAATTTTGGGCTTCCAATAACCTCCCCAATTTAGGGATTCGGGGTGTCGATCCCTGCATCCTCATCCTCCATCCACAGCACATGGGCGACACCACATGCGGGGTCGATATGGGTCCGTCTGTGTCTATGGTGAGATCTTAAGAAACGTCATTGTCACAAACTCAAGACTGGGAACTGGGTAGCTTTTGGGGAATTCGCATGTTTTGTCAAAGTAAGGTAAGGTTCTGATATGTCGTTAGCGAGGAAACACTTGGTAGACGTATCTCAAGATTAACGCCAGTTCCCAAGTTTTATTGCTTGATAAAACTCGCTAATTTATCGATGGTATACCCTACGCGACATCTCGCGTTCCCTGTGATCGTCAGAGTCACTCTCGATCACTTGGTGCTGCGAGCTTGCTCTAAGCTTGCCAGAGATTTTAGCAATCAGTGCTCCGGCTTCCGCCCTTCCATCTGGTTCCATCCAATCCAAACTTCCAGCCACTTGTGTCCAGTTAACATCACGATCTCTCAGTGGTTCGCCTTTCCTTGCTAAGTGTTCGAATTCTTCGGATAGTCTTGTCCACTCTCGAAGGAGCCGGCGCTCAAAGTCCGATATGACAGCCTCTTCAAGAACGACGTTGTGATCCTTCTTGGCCTCCCAACGCTCGTGCCCATCAACGTACAAATATTTCTTGGTTATTCTGCATTTAGAAATTTGGCGAAGAAGTGCCACCGTGAAATGAACTTGCACTTTGAATGGCTCCTCGCCCCTGGGGAGAATCTTATCACGTTTCCCATGTAGCGTGCCAAGAGACAATGCCCAAGGTATTCTCCACCAGCCGGTAAAAGATTCCTGAATCAATCCTGAGAGGAGAATTAGCGTGCGTGTTAAATCATGGTTTGCTCGTTGAATCTTACCTGTAGTTCCAGAAAAGTGTTTTAGTTCTACACGTGGTTTTTGTGGTGCCTGAAACCTGGAAGTTCCAGCTGCGGCTTTTCTTTGTCGGCCTAGTAAGAAACGTCTAGGTCGAACTGGGAACATGAATTGAAAGAGAGCTTGTTCATCAAACTTCGCCAAGCTTTTTTCCTTGATCTTTGCCACCATCCAAATGAGGGAGACTGTAGAAAGACCAACATCGAAGTTCCCGCCTCCGATATCTGAGTGACAGCCTACAAATGCGCACTGATCAATAGTCGTCGAGTCGTTAGCACGCGCTGTCCACTGCCTCGGCTCGAAGCTTCTGCGTCTTTCATCCAGAGCCAACGCGAAGATGGCATTCTCAACACTCCCGGGCACTTCGTCATTGACGAACGAAATCTCTCTGGCCATAGTCTGATGGGGCTTCCAATAGCGCTCACGGAGTCCCATTCGGCAAGGATCTTAATTTTCGCCATTGAGCGGAGCTCCGCGAGGGCGACCAGCTTCTGTTCCAAATCTCTCCCCAGTCTCACTTTCTTGTCACCGTCAGCTCTGCCCCATTTCTTCCATGACTTAAGAAGAGTTCGGAGAAACGGCAGGCCTTTTCGGCGCAGTAATCCAACTTTGTCGATAAAGTTAGCCAGGCATCGAACTGTGAAGGCGCCTCGAGAAAATCCGGCAAGGATGATTTCGTCCGAATTTGACGCAAAGTTGAAGTTGTTGCAAATGAAGCAGTATGCATTAAGGATGTTCGATGTCAATCCTCAGGAGGAGTTAGCGCATTCGATAACCATGAAGGGCGGGGCCAACAGAGACCATTGGTGCGGTACCTTTTCCTGTGAGTCCGGAGAAGCCGCGTTCGATATTGAGCGCGGTTTGGCCACCTATGTCACTGGAGTAGTAGACGATTTGCCGGACAAGACCGACGTATGTCTGGTGTTGGTCTCCATGTTCTCTATAGAGTTGGCTATTCTTTTCCGGCATGTGGGTATCGCGGCCCAACCGGTCGACGGCTCGCGCAAGCTTCGCGACGTTTGTTAAGGGTGTCATTGTGCCTGAAGCATTCTGCCAGGTGCCATCACAGCAGATGAACATTCGCTTTTTCTCATGGCCTTCGACGATCCGTCTCACTTCATTTTCGTCTCTGGGGTAATTGTCAAATCTAACATGAGCTTCGTCTTCGGTATGGCCGCTGGCACGTCTCGCGTCACTTTCGTCTCTGGAGTAGTCCTCGTATCTAACATTAGCTCCGTCTTCGGTCTAGCGAAGGCTCTGACAGGGCTCCGATTATCTTCGTTCATGCGGACAAGCTCAGGTAGCCTCTCGTAATCACCGCTCATTCCAGGATACTGATCGAAGTGAACACGTAATCTGAGCTTGCCATCCTTACGCAGACCTTCATCGTACGCTCGAGACTCTGGCTCAATCCGATCCAATTCCTCGTCGCTTGAGGGAAGCGGCGACGACGGTGCGTCGTGGTATTCAGATACGGGGGAAATGGAGCCAGAAATGCTAGGATCTAACTGGTATACTGTGTTGCGAATAAGATTGGGTGATCTTGAATAATCTCGGACGTCGTGTCGATAGACAGTGATAGGACGGTGCCCAAGCCGTATGTCACTTAGAAAGGCTTCTCTGTCCCTTTCCATGGCCTTTGAACGGGACATGTTGAAAGTTTTCGAAGAAGACGCAGACGACTTGTTGGAACTTGCCAAATCTCTGTAATGAGCCAAACTGGCCGAGAGACAAGCCAAAAATATTGTTGGTCATTGCACTGACTCGGTTATCCGTGCAAGGGAGCAGCTTTATAGGTTTGATATGCAAGCAAGCAGCTGGCTCCATTTCCCAGTCACGTTAGTTCGTTTCCTGCCCGCTATCTCTTCTCCCCTGAGCTTTCACGACGATTTCATTGATTAAGGGCTTGCTATTAATGTGATCAACTGCATGAGGTGTGATCAAAACCTGATGACCTTGCGTTGGCCAAGACCAGGCTGCATGAGATGTGATGAAAACTGGGTGACTTCGCGTTGGCCAAGATCAGGCTGCATCCATCTCATATATTTGGGGTCTATGATGGAAGCACCCGACCCAATACAAGGCCGACACGTCTTGTCACGTCTTGTCACGTTTAAAATTAGTCCCAAGTCTTTGTAGCACAAATTCTATGTTGGTATCACCCGGGCACATCGGAATACGCTCCATTCTGCGGAATGTTCAATAATCTCAATAAACAGCGACCGACCGTACCAATTCCCAAGATTCAGCTTCTTTCAGCTCATTCTTGACAGCCTAATGCAGATTTCCTGCAAATATCGCTCCAAACTAAAAGAAATCCCGACTCCCAAAGACTTTAATAAGAAAATGCCCATTAATAAGATGAGCCTCGAGCTGGAAACGCAGTCTACTTGCGGAAGCTCTAGATGCCTCGTTTACATATTCTATATGCTGACATACAGATGCGAAGCCGCGATTTCAAGTTTAAGGTTAGCGCATTTGAAGTCATGTCACGTGGATGTGCTGCACTCATTTGCGTTTGCCTTACCTGAAACCCCTATTAGTGTGCGATTTATTACCCCTTTACGCTACTTTTTACTATTAACGATAATACTACTAACGTTAATTAATACGCTTTTTAACACGATTTAGGTTTTTTAATACTATTTAGAGCGTAATATAAGTATAATATTATAATACTAAAGTAGGATAATAATAATATAGTTTCTATATAATTAATATAGTTATTAAAACTAGTAGTATTATATAGAAATAAGAATATCTTTTTAAAACTAAGATTTCTACTAATAGAATTAATAATATAAAAATCTTTTTTATTTATTTTAGTTCTTTAAAAAAAAATTATAAAAGAGAACTTATACTATATTAACTTTAATCTAACTTAAAATATATTACTTTTAATAATATAGCTATAATAAAAAGCTTTTAACTAACTATAAAAAAAATAATAAAATCCTCTATTAGCTTTAAGAGAAGTAAAACTAGTTTAATTAATAAGGAGTATAGTAGTAGTTAGAACTCTTAAAGTAAAGTAAATATAAAAAAAGAAGGTTTCTTACTAATAGTAGTATATATAAATTTATAATTAAAGTTATTACTTAATAGTTTTAGCTATAAATAAACTTTATAAATAAGTAATATAACTTATTAGTACTAGAAGTAATAGATAATAGTATTAGTAAAGTTAAGGAGATATAATAGCTAGAAATTAATAATATTAATACTATTATTAAAGCTACTACTAAAGCTATTATTAAGACTACTATAGAGCTACTAATTAATTTTATTATTAAAAAAGATAACTTATTTAATAAATATTTATTACTACTTCTATTATAACTATTATTACTACTACTACTTTTTATAGAACTTTAAGTTTATATAAAAATTAAGATTTCTAGGAATAATATTAAAATATAACTATATATTAAGGTTAGAGAGATTAAATAAGAGAATATAAATAACTAAGTTAAATATATTATATATAATATAATTAGAAACTTCTACTATAAGTATACTTTATAATATTATAATTACTTTTTTATATTTAATTCTATTTAAGTTACTTTCCTCTCTAGTATAAATTATTAAGCTATATTCTCTAAAGAGATATTCTATATTAACTACTAAAAGCTTAATAACTAAGACTTATAGTTATTTAAATACTAAAAATAGATTAATAATACTATTAAGAATAATAAGAAGAAGAATAAGTTATTATAAGTTAAGATTATTATTCTTACTATATTAAAACTACTTAATTAATATATATTAATCTCTATAAGCTATTATTATAAGTTTTAGTAGTTATTTTTAATACTATTTAATATAAGTTCTACTTAAATAACCCCCTTAGTTAGAGTAATACTACTTTAAAACTTTATTAAGATACCTTTATAACTTAGTATAACTTTATAAACTTTATATTAGAATAATAACTTTATTAAATTTATTCTTATTAAGCTTAGTAATACTAGTAAACTATTATATTAATAGAAATAATAAAGTAACTTATTATTAACTAATAAGTTAAAGTAGAAGAAGACCTAAAATATATACTAAGTAATCTAAACTTTCTATAAGTATAAATTAAGAGTTAAGTATTTTAATAATTATAATAATATTATTAATAACTACTATATTACTTATCTTTTTACTTTATTAAACTTACTTATTTATCTTTAGATCTATAAATAATATATTATAGCTTAAATAGAAGCTATAGCTAATAAAGAAATAACTATTAATAAACCTCTAGAGAATATTATTATTAATATAACCTTATACTATAATAACTACTTCTATAAAAGTAAATCTAAACTATAAAATAAAGTTATACTAAAAGTAAATAGTAGTAGAAGTAGTAGAAATAGTACTAGTAAGTTTAATCTACTTTCTTCTAGCTTCTATATTATAAACTAAGTTAATATACTATTACTATTACTATTTTATAACTTTATACTACTATCTTATCCTTATTATAACTATTATACTTCTACTTAGTTATTATTACTAATATTAGTATTAATAAAACTACTATTAATACTACTATATACTAAGAAATAAGATTTACTAATTTTATCCTTTTCTCTACTTATTCTTTAGATTAAGTTTATATTATAACTTCTCTATAAATATCTAAAGTATCTATAAAGAATAAAAAGAACTAGAGATATAAAATAAGATACTAATCTCTCTACTACTCTTAATACTATTCTATAAGCTTATTTCTAACTTAAATCCCTTTAAAAAGCACTAACTAATTAGTTTAATAAGAATAATATCCTTATGAGTATTATAGAGATAATTAGAAGTAAAATTAAATAATTCCTAGTTAAGTAAAATATTATAGATTTAATAACTAACTATAGTTTATACTTACCCCTTTATAATATTAAAAACTAATAGATTTTTAAATAAATAATATAATACTTCTAGCTAATATAATACTTCTAGCTAATATAATACTTCTAGCTAATATTATTAAATAAAACCTTCTAATTAAAGTAACTAATAATATTTACTCTCTTACTACTTCTCTTATTTAATTACTTAATAATAATAATAATAGTAAGCTTTAATAAGTAGAGAGGGTTTTTTTCCTACTTCTTTATATAAATATAAAGATTATAACCTTAATAACTAGTAGTAATTTATCTAATAAATAAGATATGCTTCTAATACTATAACTAAAGAGAAATATACTATAATTAAGGCATTATAAGGCTAACTAACTATTAAAATTAAATTATTTTATTTTATATTAATATTATATTCTTTTAAATAAGAAAGCTTTTAATAGTATTAAAATTAAATATAACTATAGCTATAAACTTAACTTTATAGTAAGCTCTCCTCTCTATTAATATCTCTATCTATTTTAATATACATATTATAGTAATAAAAGTAATATAAAATAGTATTAGTATTTTAAACTATTTTAAAGATATAGTTATAAAGAAAGTTTATAAAGAAAGTATTTATTACCTTAATCTATTTATATTTTATATATTACCTCTATAAGTAGTTTTAAAGTTACTAAAAAATACTTTAATAAGGTTAAAATCTAGTAAGTATATAGGTAAGTATTATAACTTAACGCTATACTATTAATAAGTATCCTCTAACTACTTCTAGTTATATTATACTATGTTATCTATAACTAAAACTAACTTTAAGCTAAGAAACTTCTCTATCTTTAGTAGTATAAAGTTCTTAATCTAAAATAAAAAGCTATTAGTATCTATATATTTAAAATAAATAATATAATTAAGAAGACTATTAATAATAAGAGCTAATAAGATATAATACTATATACTTCTTTTTATAATACTCTATTTTAATAGCTTTATACTTTTTAGTACTTAGTTTATACGTTTAGTACTACTTTAATAATTAATACTACTCTTATTAATAAAAATAAATATATTAGTAGTATAGTTATAGATTAATATAATATATACGTTTTATATAGCTTAGTTTTATTACTAAGTAATATATTAAATCTTCTTTTTTTTTCTATTAGATCTTTTTAAAGTAATAAGAAATTACTAATATAGATATAAATAAATTAAACTCTTCTATAAGAAAACCTTAAACTTTATTAAAGTAGTAGTTAGTTTTATTATATAAAAGCTTAAAGATTACTTCTTTATAGATTAATACTATTTTATAATACTTAAAACCTATTAGTTAATATAGTTTTAGTATATCTCTAAATACTTCCTATTATTAAAAATAGATTTAAAGTATTAAGATATTATATTTAATAAGTTTTATAATTAACTTATTATTAAAGTAAGGTATAAGTAGTAACTCTTTTAACTAAGCTTATTACTTATTACTTAATAACTTTAGTATTATCTACTCTATAATATTAATATAATTTTAACTAAATATAATACTAATAAAGAGGATAGATAATAAGAAAGCTATATTATATATACTTTATATTACTAAATAGGTTTAGTAATAAGATCTCTAGTATTAATATATTAGAGATACCTTATTACTAAAAAATAAGATATAATCTTATAAGTATTATATAGTAAAAAAAGTCTTATTAATAATATTAATAGTTAATTTATACTTAGATTTTATAATAATATATATTAATTTACTAATAATACTAACTAGATAGATAATAATAATATTATAAGTTCTAAATTAATATATTTAGTAATAGTTTTAGCCCCCTATAGTACCCTAATATATATACTTAAGAGGAGTTAACTCTATAAAGATAAAAAGAAAAATAGAATATAGATTTTAGTAAAAAAAAAAAAGCTCTTCTAAAGCTATTAATAATTAATTTATATAATAATTTACGTTAATTAACACGTTTTTAGCGTTAGTACGTATAAATAGGTAAAAGTAGCGTAGAGGGGTAATAAATCGCGCACTGATAGGGGTTTCAGGTAAGGCAAACGCAAATGAGTGTGCATGCCAAGCAGTAACAAGGCAAGGCATCTACCGAAGCGCAGCGCCCGACGTTCTCATCGTCTCTATGTTTGACGAAGTATACACAGGAGTTTGAACTATCCGATCAACACGATAGCGCGTATTTCAGCGTCAAATTACTCATGGTCCATCTGAATGCTCAACATCACATTTCTTACGTCATCCATTATCATCAACGTCACTTATAGGTTCGATATTGATTACAATACATACTGTATGTTGATCAGTGTTGTACTTTTGTTCCCTCTTATGACTGACATTCAATATCTTTGTTAGCATCACCTCAATTGAATAGTCAGTGGTAGTCGCATGTAGTTTACGCGCATGAGAGAAGCAGTCAAACGTAGTAGCTCATGTCAAGGAAATCTTAGTTGCAAGAATGTCGTCGGATGAAGGATGAGCTACGCGGCAAAAGTACGCAAAATAACATCAATACCCTGATCCAGCTTACCTACCCCTACAATCTCCTTGCCAAGTAGTGTCACATTGGCATGTTGTCGGGGTACAATGTTGACAAGCCCGGCCGAGATAGACCGATTGCCGGAGCCGGTGTGGATCTTCAATCACACAGCTCAGAGCCATTGGTGGAATTGAATTCACGTAGCCTTCATACACTACTACGATGTCAAGTTGACCATCAATGCTTCCGATGCAGGTAGGGGTACTTGAAGATCATGAGACGATGCACCGAGCGCTTATTTGACAATATCGCGAACCAGTTTAGCTCGTTGGTAGACCCTAGCCATGTCGCTAATCACTGTCGCCGAGCAAAGTTACTTCCACTTCCGCGAGTTGGGCATGCGTATGAGAAAATCTGTTATTAACCGGCTGAGAGTTTGAAATCTTTATAAAGAAGGCTACATGTAGAGGCACCGACAGACATTAAGCCTCCTTCATGCAACGGTCAGAGAATCACCCCGAAAAGTCTCCCTTATCCTCGTGAACATCCTTCTGCATCCATCATGGTTTCAATCTCTCAAAGAATCAAAGGCAACATTTTGCTCCTTTCCGTGGCTGCTCACGGTGTCTCTGCGGCCTATGGCGGCTTCTCCTCGCTGAAGACCTTGTTCACTTTGTGAGCACTCACGCAAAACATTCCGAAGAACACATTTACTGACAAAATCCTCAGTGGTGATTCTTACACTAGAACGCGATTCATTCTGACCAACGCTCAGCCGTCCTCGGCGAACCCTTTCGGCAACCCAAGCTATCCCGGGCCGACTAGCGCCAACGGCGAGAACTGAATCCAATACCTGACGACGAAGTACAACGAATCCCTTCTTCTGACCTACAACTTCGCATACAGCGGAGCAACCCTTGATGCCGATATCGTCGACTCCGGTGTGGACGTTGTCAACCAGATCGACGATCAGTTCCTCCCCTACTACAGCGGAAGCAACCAGACCTGGGACGCCGCAACTACGCTCTTCGGATTTTGGATCGGAATCAACGACATTGGCAAATCTTACACGAACGGAAACGCTACTTTGCGTCATCCTGTAATCTTCGAACGGTACGAGGCGTTGCTGGAGAAGATGTACGACGCAGGAGCAAGGAACTACCTGTTTCTCAACGTTCCGCCTCTGGAACGGATGCCAAGAACCACGCAGTCAAGCGCTGCTGCCACGCGTATCCCACTCGAGAAAGCAGCTGTCGAGGATTGGAACGGACGTCTTCGTGTTCTTGCTCGTGACTGGAGACAAGCCCACGACGACGTGACTGTTTTCCAGTACGATACCTACGGGCTCTTCGACAGGGTCATAGATACCCCTGACCGGTACAAAGAGACAGCTGTGTACAAGAACACTACCACGTACTGCTCCGCCTACCAGAAGTAAGTCAATTCTTTTTCAAAAGGATGAATCTTTCTCACTAACACTCACTTCTCCAAATAATTAGCGGCACCCCGGAGCCGGACACCAAATGGGATAATTGCACTTACGCCGCGAACGAATACATGTGGATCAACAATCTCCATCCTACCTCACCCGTGCATTCTCTTTTGGCCAAGAATATTGTAAAGTCGTTGGGTTGAAATCGCCAGTCAAATTCGAAGTTAAGAGGCCACAAATGAAGATTCGGGAGTAGGAAATGAATGGCTTAGTCTGGTCCTTGACTAATAACCCCGATGAACCTTTTTCGTCTCGTAAATAGCCATTGGCACACGTCTTGCCTCGATCGGACACCGGTGCCCTACCAGAGCAGATTTAGGTACACTCGGGGCAATTTGGGGAGGCCGTATCTGCATGACTGCGTGGCCGTAAGCTTGCACAGTTTGGGAAGGACATGTCAACCTGGTCACAATACAACTGCTTTGTTCGGAGCCCACTGCTCATGATATTGCTTCTACTTCGAAGCAAGCGGCTGTGTATTGAATGAGCGTGTACGTGCTATGGAATTCCAACTTGCGAACCATGTATGCCAACGTATATGTATTACTGAAAATTGACGAACAATCTTTGCCAGATGAAAATCAATCGGTCAACCCAAGAATGAGCAAAACCAAAGGAATGAGCAAAACCAATCTTGTTGCTGAACCTTTTGCAGCTACCTCCTCAATGACTCAACTCCCCTAAACAGGGCACCGCCCGTAAAATCCTGATCCCCCACTGAATGGGTGGCTACCACATCGTGTGTAAGTCCGACGCTGTATTGCGCTAGCTGGCGTTTCTTCAGAGCCTTCGTGGTGCTGAGGCTCTCCCGAGCTACTCAGAGTCGCCCCGCTTTCGTCAGGGTAGGCATCTGTACATCGCCGTGTCATTAGCATAGTCGATGTGATCATAGGATGTGCACGCCAAATATGGCCTCACTTACCTCCAGTTTCCCCAGTCACTGAAGCCGGGTCGCCAGTGACCACTTCGCCCTTGGACCGCCGCCCCCATGACTGACCAGAATCTCTGCGCCAGTCCCAGCGAGCGGCTAGGTTTGGTTCGCCCCCCTCAGTCCCGGCAAATGCAGAAAGTTTATTCCAATGCGGCGTGAACTTTTTCCATGGGACGCAGCTCACGTGCGTCACGGCTGAAGCAGCGACGATGAGCTGGATGATGGCGGTTGGCTTCATCGTTAAATTGATAGGACTGGAGCTGGATAATAGCGAGTTTAAGCGCAATGTGATCCTCAGAAAGCAAGCGATTAATAGAGACAGCAACACAAATCAGGGACCCTGTTCAGGCTTTTATAGTCGAGTCTACTACGGCGATCCAGCATGTTGTTGCACAGAGACTGCGGGCCAAGGAGACAAAAAAGTCTCTCTGATGCATGACCAGAATAAGTCTTCAAACTTACCCCGGGGCTGTGAACAATTGAGACACGAAAGCTATGTTTTCCCAGCAATTGTCCATGATTGGTTGAAGTATTCGAGAGTTGGTGGTCAGAGAGGGCACGCGCAGCCTTGCTCAACCCCAAAGCTGGCTGGACTAGGCATCCAGATTTGTTCAGCTTTGCGAAGGAGCATGTATACAGGCCAAACACGAAAACTCCAAGGCTGCGAGTTGGAAATAAGTGCGAAATCATTCTCTAGCGTCCCATCCATCGCTAACATCGGTCCATGCCGTGTAGCGGTGCGATAATATTCCTGGACCTTCTACGACATGCATCATTGCGAGGTGGGAAAGCTTTGCGTATCATTTGAGATATTTTGTGAGTGGAATTGGACAAGCCATACGTGTCATCGTATATTTGTGACTAAAGAATGATCGCATTACCGCTCAAAGCACTAGAGCAATGTTTCGGCCTATTTCCTAGGGCTGAACCATCGGAGTTTCTATGGTCCAGGGGCATCTCTAGAGTGTTGTGATTCCCCCGAGCTAGCTGAAGCAGCGTCGCTTTCACTCACCTGAGCAACATGTAAGCCGTTGGCATACATGATAGTAGGGTAATACGCTTTGTAGAATCTTCCTTACATATTCTTCATACGGTAAGAGGAGTTGAGTCGCCTGTTTCCGGCACACCCTTCCAATAGCATTCTGGGCACCTGGCTTTTTCATTTCCCAACGGTGCACATCTGACGAAAGCCACTGATAAACCAATGGCAATAAGCTGGATGATGGCGGCGGGCTTCATCATGAATGCGATGGATCGGAGGCTGACCGGGATTGAGGTTGATTTTCAACCAACCTTTGCTGGAAAATTTTGCAGTACGAGATTTGAGGCAATGCTGGCATGCTCTAGGCGTGTACGACGGGGAAGAACAGGAGCTTGACCCAAAGATTTATATTTGAATCCGACGTTTGCACCCAGATGCGGACTTTGGGCTAGGGAGACTTGGAGTGTCAGCTTGAAGGGAGTGTTTAGGGGAAATCGGCCCAATTGAAACATCAATGCTACGTTATTCTACTTTATGCTCTTAATTGGTTGGCGACTAGGTGATTGGGTGGTCAGAAACTTTCCGTTGTCTTGCTTAATCCCAAATCTGGCTTGGATTTCCCTTAGCGTATGCGAGATGAAAGCAGGCAAACGATGTACTGTGAAGCAATAATGTATGAGAATACCACAGTACGGAAGTTCATTTTCGTCTCCCTCGACGTGCTCGCGACAGGTCCTGTATAAGACCAAAATTGACTGGCTTTCGAACGCAGGTGCTTGATATTTGAAGAGGATGTGTTTACAATGACCACGTAAACCTGCATACTTTGAAACCAGTGCTGCAAGATACTGTAGCCATCCATCCATTGCCAACGTCGGGCAATGCTGTGCCACTAAGCAATCATGCAAGTCGGCATCAAATGACTTGACTGAAAGCGGAAAGTCGAAGTATTCTCTGGTGCTCCAATCCGAACTCGGCACCACATTTACGGCAAGAACTATGCCTTTCGGGAGCACCTCAACCTGTCCATCTTATGCCTGGAAAGCCTAGCCGTGGCAGACTTCTTCATTTTGAACACAAACACGACGCGTACCTCGGAGTAGGAAATAAGTGCGTTTGTAAAATAGTATAAAGCACAATACGATAACAAAATAATTCTGTTGCTAAAGATGCGCACCCAGACTCGCAGTCAACCCATACTGTCAAAGCGATGCCAAACACCCGCACGCTAATCCTTATTTGACTCTACAGTGACAGTGAAGGCATCTGTCCTCACAATCTTTCCGTCAGAATCGTACTTCTCCAATATGCTCTCCTGGCTCCCCTTGGTAACGATGGTCGTCTGCACCACGCTCTTGAAGCTCTTCGATCCGCTCTCGCTCTGGGTCTTGTCGTTCGTCTGACGGCTGAAGGCCCTCATGCTCGATCTCAGTCTGCCGACGGTTCCGGGTCCCGAGTTTTGGTGCGTGTAGCGGCGGCTGCCGGAGGAGAAGATGCGTTTGCCGAAGGCAAGTTCGGCGAGGGGTTGGAGGACGGGGACGCAGGCTGCGATGATGATGACGCTGCCTTCGAGGCTGTAAAGGGGCTGTTAGTGATGGATTAAGTGGAGGTAGGGGTCCTGATCTTACATTGTCCAGATCACGAGTTCAACGGTATCATCTGCAAGAAGTGTTAGTTACATTACAAAACTGATAGACAGACAGAAACTTACAAGTAGGGTCAGAGCTGGCGAGCAGCGGTAGCCTTGTGCATTTGTAGATGACAACGATCGATGAACTGTGTGAGTGTTAGCACCAGTGGCTTCGGGTTCTGGAGTAACCACGGGTTGATGCGACTTACAGTGATCCAAACCCAAGGGCAATGCTCAGCGCCACCTTCTTCCTGACATCCATCTGTAGCTTGGAAAGAACGACCGCCGGGTAGATTGAAAGGTAAACGTCCGCGAAAGCGCAGAAGGCTATTCAAGTTAGTACACCTATTGTCCCAACCGGCGATGAATACAACCCACCTCCGGAATAAGTGGCGAAGGCCACCAAGACTGACTTATCCCAGCATGTTCCGCCTACCGATGAGTCCCACTGAAAGCGTGCCGGCTGACATTGCGCGAAGATGATGGTGTTGAAGCCAATCAGGTTGGTCACGCAAAAGATTCCCAAGAACCAGAGGAACCTCTTGTGCCATTTGCTAGGGTTGAGGATGCGGGTGAGCAAGACGACGACGGCGGGTTTCGGTAGGCCGAATGAGAGTAGGCCGGGTGGGTAGCCAGCAACGCTCCACAGAATGGCGCCCGACTTTTGTTCGGGCGTGAGGGTGTCGACGTGGTGTCCGTAGCCGTACGATACCGCTGCAGCGAGGGTTGCGACGTTCATCCAACCACAAACCTATGATTATCGTTTGTCAGCCACGCCAATCATTACGTGCAGTCGACCGACGATCCTTGAGCGAGGACCACCAGTGACAAGCAACATTAAGTTTTCCAAGTGCAATCTAAGCCTTGGCGGACAATCAAAGCCGTCGAGTTGACGACATCATCCTGGGACACATGAACTTACCACCGACGCAAGAATCAGGTAGTCGTCCAAACGGACTTTCCCCATGATCCTCCCCCTCGTGAATATTCTCGCGGCCGCGAACAGCGTGCTGACGACCGAGACACATATGACGACGGCGAGGGCCGCGGGCCCTCTGTTCTCGGCGTCCCGAGCCAACGAGACGTTGGTCGACATTTCGAACTGAGATGACCGTGCCGCAAACGCACAGTAGAAAAGTAAATTGAAGAAAAGGGGGAGTTCCAGCAGGAACAAGGAAAGGAGGAGTTGCCCAGACAAAATACACACTGGGTTGGAAGCATGGTCTTGGGGTTCCTCGCCATACACACACAATACAGACGCTCACACACAAACAAGGAGTGAACATACTTCAGGGACGGTCCGCTGTCCGACATGTGTCAGTTGCGAACCGTGCATCGCGGGAAACCCACTTGTCTATCCATCAGCTAGTCAGACCATGCCCCGAATAGGGAATTTAACAAAAGTCAAATAGATTGATCCACGATGATTTCGTGGTTTAGAGTCGCATCGCCGGCAGGGGTCGCTCGCGCTACACCCCTCTCCCAGTGTCTCCAAAGGGCCTTTAGGGTAGCACCAGCCTCCAGCGCGAGCCTGGGAATCTCACGATAACCCGCCTGCGTTGCCCTGAATTGGCGTTGTTGCAGGGGCGCGGCAACCACGTTTATGATTCAAGCATCGCAAGCCACGCACCGCGCTGCGCTTTGTCCGCGCCGCCCGCCTCGCTCTATCTTCTTCCCCCCTCTAGCATCCTACGAATAGGGCGACGAACCGGTGTTTGGGATTACCAATGCCTCACCCGATTCGCCAGACAATGGGGCGTTTTAGTCCAGATCCAGACCAATTCTTCATCTCCCCCCCCTCCTCGTCCCTCGCCTTCGCTTTCCGCTGCGGAATAGGATGCATGATACTTGAATATCAGGTCTCTCTCTTCCCCACACACGTGGCGTTTTTGATGAGGTTAAGTTCGTCTGAAGTGCCTGCCGCTGTCACCTCGGCCTGCTTGGGACCTGCCCACCGGCTGAAAACTTGGCAACGCCTTGCTGTATCGCATTTCTGTCGTGCGCCCGCGGATCTTGTCCGTTGTTGGGCGATGTTCCTGCAGCCTGCGTGTAAGCACAAATCAGCCGGCACCTATTTGCAGCCGGTAGGCGCGAACTGGCCAGGTCCTGAGTCGTCTAGCGCGGCTGGGGGCAGGCGACTTCAAACATGATATGCGTGCTATCTCGGGCAAGATCACTCATCCCGCCAGATTCGCGATCAAGGCTTTGAGATGATGGGCGCTTTCTCCTACCCAAACCAGAAGTAAGACATCGTCAAGGAGGAGCCGAGGCAGCCGATGTCGGTCAGATGAGAGATTGAAGCTGCGGTCAATGCGCGAAACGATCATGTCTGAGCGCGCGAGCACGCGGAAAAAGAATTGGACTCCATCGTGAGCCAGAAAAGAAATCCACTCGCAACGTGGACGAGGTCTGCTTACCCCCTGGGATCCAGGTCCATCCATCCCTTCGTCACTCGTCAGCTTTTCCCCGGACCAGTCATCCTTGCAAATCTTGGGTCGCCAAATTCCTACGCCGCAATGCAAGCAAGAGCTTGGTTGCCTTTCCTCTCTCTCTCTCTCTTTCGCTTCCGTCAAGTTTTCCTGGTCTCTGGAAATTCCGAGACATGACGGGGTGGTGTTGCCAGAACGGTGGGTGTGGGGGAGATGCAACTCGGTGGCTGTTGCCAAGGCAGCCTCGTCAGATTCTGGGACGCGAAAGGTACGATGCGGGCGGACATTCGGGCCCCTCTAATGTGCGAGGGTGCAGAGACATCATCTGGGCGATGTGGAGGAGATTAAGGCAGGTATGTGTTTCTTGATTCTGCACGACGCCCGAATCCGCGGGTTCAGCCTGACGGCAAAAACATCAGCGGTAACGACTCACATGACTTGAATCACGACGTTGTCTTCAAGGAGAGCGAGCCGACGAAGCCTTTTTGAGATGCTCCATACTTGCCGAAGCCAAGCCCACTTCCCGGTGTCCTAATGTTTAACATTCTTTTAACGGTCCAGCAGCCAGGTGACCATTCCCTTCAATGAATCGTCCTAAGAAAGATGTTTCTCCCTCTATCTACACTCATAGCCATTCCCTTGCCGAAGACGCCGGAAATGGGGGCCGTTGTTGACGAAACGCACAACATGCATGATGGTCTCACGAACAACCCACATTCGTGACTCGTGACTCGCGCGCGGCAGCTTTTCAGTCAGAATTCTACGCTTGCTCATTAACAAATTAACCGCTGATAGCTACAGTCATAATCATCATAAGTCCCCGTACCGCGGTACCTGCCCAGCCTGTCTACCAAAACACCTGCTTCCCCAAAACCGGATACAATTGACACACAAAGCCTCCGTACGCTCCAAAGCTGGCTGGCTGGCCAGCGCTACTGCTCTTCCGTCTGAAAATCGCGCTTGTATCCTCTAAGCCAGAACTCGTTCTGGACGAAAATGCCGTAGTTGCGGGAGTTCCACGGGTTGGTCGGATCGACCAGCTTCCAGTCGTATCTCCTCAGAAGCTGCAAGTCCAAAAGTTAGTCAACCCGTCTTTCTTTAGCACAGCTGGGGGAGCTTACCTCGACAAAGATCTTCCTCAACTCCATCAAAGCCACGTCGCGGCCCAGGCACTTCCACTTGCCGTACCCAAACACCAGCTCCAGGGTGCCCTCCATCTGCTTCAACCGGTCCGGGTCCGCCTCCAGCCAGCGCTCGGGCCGGAACTCGAGGGCATCGGGGCCCCACACGTCGGTCCGGTGAAACATGCCCCACGCGCCGTACCCGATCCGCGTGCCCTCCGGCAGGTACACGCCCTTCCACGTGTCGCCGCCCTTGGGCACCTCCTTGGACATCTGGCCGACGACGGGCGGGAAGATGCGCAGACCCTCCTTGATGACGGCGGCGAGGTAGGGCATCTCGCGGGCCTCGGATTCGGTGATGATGGGCAGCGAGGGCTTGGTGGCTTCGATCTCGGCGCGCAGGGTGGCGACGACGCTGGGGCTGGTGATGAGGTGCAGGAAGGTGCCGCGGATGGCGGTCGCTGTTGTGTCGGAGCCGGCGAGACTGAACGATGCGATGTGAGTATTTCAGATAATTTGTTGAGCAGTGGGCGTGGGCTTACATCTGCATGAGGATCTCTGACGAGGCTTCTTCTTGACTGAGACCGTGGGCGATGAAGGAGCCGAGCATGTCTCTCTGCGTCTTCTTTTCCGGTCCGAATCGCTCGGCGACAACCTTCTTGGCGATTCTGTTTATGGTCAGCTGCCATTTCATCGTGAATACATGATGGTTGTATGCTAATGGAACTCACCCAATGGTCTTGCCAACACCAATTGCGTCCTTCTCAGAGGGCAGCATGCTCCTGAAGAGCGGCGACGACATAAGCGACAACAACCAAGGCAGGACAGCCGTCAAAACCACGTTGGGCATGTTGTTCTCCATGGTGTGAATGTACTCGTGCACATCCGAGTCGCTCGCCAAGTCACCAAAGGGTTCGCCAAAGGCCAGGTCGGAGATGACGTCGAGGGTGAAGTACTGAGCCTTGAGGCCAAAGTCGAAGGGCGTGTTCTCCGACACGTACTTGTCGATGAGGTCCATGAAGCGCAGGATGTTCTCGTTGATCTTGGATTCGAAGTTATCGACTTCCTTTCCGGAGTACTGCATCGGGAATTAGCTTCACAGGTCTCCAACCACAACTCGAGGATGCGACATCACTTACACCGGCAGCCATCTGCGCCCTCAGCTTGGAATGCAACTCATTGTCTCTCACAGACAAGACGTTGTCCTTGCCGGGATCAAGCCTCATGGCGTCGTACCATCTCGACCGCTTGTAAGTCGTGCGCACGCCCAACATGCGCTTCCACAGCTCCGGGTCGCTGGTCATGAGATCATTCGGCCCAACCCGCACAAGCGATCCTATCAAAAGACAGGCAAGTCAGCAAACACCTCTATCTCTACTTCTGTTACACACAACAGAACGAACGTCTGCTGGATCGTTTGAACAACGTTACACGTACCGTACTTGAGGAACGCATCGTAAAAGTCGAGATGCTGGCGGCCGCCGTACACGGTCCGGACGAGCCACCACTTTGAGAACCCCGCGCCGGGCGGGCCCTGTACGTGCCGCAGACGCGCATACTGGCGGACGACAGACGTCACGGCGTACAGGACCAAGATCGAGAATGCGACGGTCGCATAGCTGGCCAGGCTGTGGCGCAGCAGCGGCTCCTGTTCGTTCGGACGACTAGCATCGACGCTACTCATGGCAGCGTGCACGAACTCGACGGTTTGATTCATGTTGTGCATTGTGTAAGAGAAGGGGAAGAGGGACAAAAAGAGGGACAAAAGAGAGGAAAGGAGGGAATGATCAACACAGGAAAAAAACAAGATAACAAAAAAGACTGAGCGTTTCGTCTGGATGGTCGCGTCCGTGTTCCCGCGCTACTGGGAAGACCTGGGAAACGGGGGGTGGTGGGCAACAAAAATCGACGAGGGAGGAAACAATAGTCTGGGACGAGACGGTCGGTATATGAAGAAACCTTGGAAAGGATAAGAAGGTTAAATTCGGCATATGAGACACCAAAACACCAGGGCTCCAGTTCGTCGAGACCAGCAATACGGGCAGATCATTTTAAAAGATCCATGGGGACGGGGGGGAAGGGAGGGATTGATAGGGGTTCAGCTGTCCGTGCTTCACGGCGGGTGACTTGGTACAAGATTCCGGGTTGCCATCGTGAATTTTTTTTTGGCCTGGATGAACATGGACTGTGGCCAGCCGCTGCTGCGCTGCCCCCATCACACCTCAACGTCAGAGCACAATGTCACTTCGTCTTCCGCGCTATCTGGCCGCCACGATGGATGCAGGTAAGCTTGCTTTGCGTGCCCAGCCTTTTGGCGGCGGTGATGTGCTGCCGCGTGCGTGAGTTGAGTGGAGGTGGTGGTGTATGTGTGTGTGTGTCTGGTGGTGTATGGATCATGGTGGTGTGTGGTTTGTTTGTTTTTTCTTCACAGCCAGCTGCAGCCAACCTGATACGTTGGAGTCCAGACCCTCTCTCGCCCCTTCCAGTGACATGCGTTCATCTGTGTGCAATGTCTGTGATGGGCCTCATATCGTCGTCGTGGACACACACACAAACCACACCGTCCATACAGAGACAGACGCACGAGACCTTAGACAGGAGGAAGATCAGGTAGGGGGCGACGACTGGGTCGCAAAGGGGGGCCATCCTGGGTCCATGCGGCTACCCGCAACGGCACATCGGCGAGGTAGATATGGGCCAATGGTTCCCACTGCCGCCTTGCTTATTTCGCATATGGACGCCCGGTTCGCAAAACGTCCAAAGGTCCATAAACAGCAAACCGAAGTCCTCTTACTCAACGGGTCTCTGCAGATTACCGCACTCTACAAACCTTACGAAGCCATGTCCTCGGGGGTCGTCGGGGGCGGGCGGACAGCGCCAGCACACCGGTTGACTCCTGTCATGGACCCCATGGATGCTCAATTACGCCACTCACACAACCGCTTTGTGGGGGGCACACTGGCGTCTTGACGGCTGCTTGCCTTGTAGCTCCCCGGCTTAGTGTGTGATGATGCAAGTTGACACCTGCCGGACCGCGGCGCGGCGGAGCGGGGAGGGGGGCGGCCTTGAAAGAAGGACACGGCCTGTTTTTCTGGGTGTTCGGGGAGGACCCGACGGAGGGAAAAACTTGGGCCATCTCTCTCCTCATGTTGGATGCACAATCGGTGATGTATGACAGACAATGATGGAGGGCGCTGCGGCCACCAACGGCCCCCAGGGGCGGTTTGAACTATGATCGACAGGCGACAGGACGTTTGAGAGCAGACACACTTATTCTTGATTCTTGCTTCTTCTTTTACCCCGTTCGGTCATTGGGGTCCGTTGGTCTCCCCCGCGGAGACAGACACACTCACACACTCACACGCTGAGTTGTCCGAGTGCCCGGGCGCTTCATTGGGCTGAAGCCGTGTGTCTTGGTTATGCCTGAGCATCCGCGTGGGCACCACCCCTTCGCCGAGGTCCAAGACCAAACCCGCCCTCCAAAAAAGTTCCAAAAAAAGTCCCCAAAAAGCAACGACGATTAGGCGATAGTGTCTCTGCGATCGTTTCTTGTCATCGTCCCCCGTTTTCTTATTCCCGCGCATGCACCTCTTTTTGTTTCGCTCTTCGACTCCCACGTACGACTAATCAACTCGCCGTTGGATCATCAGGTCATCTGGCAATTACCTCGTTCTTCCAGTTTTTCTGTCGTTTTCCTGTTTTCTTCTGCCGAGAGTTGAGTGATGGCGAGTTCGGGGGCGGCGGGGTCGGATGCGGGCGCGGGTGCGGGTGTGCATCCGGCAGCACCAGCGGCGGCCGCCACGGCGCCTTTGGAAGCGGATGTGAGTATGGAAGATGTCGCTGTTGGGCTTCCCCACCACCCTATGCGTGGCTTTTTTTGGTCAACTTCTGGGCTGATAACTTTTTGGGGGCAGGTTGGTGATGATGAAAATGACGGCGGCGATGCAGATTCCGCCATGGGGGAGGTGAGCGCCTTTGCCTCCCGCCCGAGCCCCTCTCTCAGTCGCATTACGTGTCTAATCGGAAATTCGGATACTGACATTCGGTTTTCTTGTTTTGGAGTCTGTGCTTGGGTCTTCAATGTCAATGACCAGCAGCATCATGCGATATCGCGAAGAGAACGGGAGGACCTATCACTCATTCCGGGAAGGCAGTGAGTTATTCGTATTCATCTATCATAACCCTTCATAGCCCAGCTGCCGAAAATTATGCCAAAACTGACGGGGCCCCCCTCCCCAATTTCCAGGATATGTCTTACCCAACGACGCGGTAAGTGCCACAATTCTGTTCCAAGCGAAGGGAGCCGAGGCCACGGAACCCGAGAGAAGAATAATTGCCCGTTGACGCCCGAGTCAGGTTGAAAACGACAGACTAGGTCAGCCAGACCCCTTGGCGAGAAAAAGCCGATCGCGAGATTGTTAGACATTTTGGAGTTAGCGCTGACGTTTTCATACGTGTGTGAGGGAAAAAACAGACCTCCAACATCACCTGTACACCCTCACGTTTGATAACCAGTTGTTTACGTGTCCGGCCGGCCGGGACAAGCCGCTCCGCCGGGTACTAGATGCAGGAACGGGGACGGGGATATGGGCCATGGACTTTGGTACGAAAAATGGGCACTCAGCCACGCTCTCTCTGTTTTTCGCCCTGGGCCCACTTCACTTCGCTTCTTTCAATTCGCTTCCATCTTCCTTCGTTCTCTGGCTGGGGGGCTTGGCTTTTTTATTTCCCGGATGTTGAGAGCTGACCTTTTGTGGCTTGCGTTGGTTTTGGCTGCAGCCGACGAGCATCCAGAGACTCTTGTGAGTTCATGCTGTGTTCAGCTTCCCAGGCAAGGGGGTTGGGGTGATTTTCATGTGGCTTACGGGAGATAGATTACCGGCGTGGACTTGAGTCCGATTCAGCCAGTATTGTCAGTATTGATGACTGCATAGCCAATCTGCTAGCGTCGCAGGAGCTAATGCATGCATGACGCCAAAACAACAGTGTTCCACCGAATGTCACATTCTACGTCGATGACCTGGAAGACGAATGGACGTACTCTTACAAGTTCGACTTCATATACGGCAGAATGCTGACAGGCTCGATCGCCGACTGGCCGAGGTTTATACGACAAAGCTTCGAGTGCGTTCTTTCGCAAATGGCGGGTTTCTCGTGTGGCTGACGCGCCCCAGATTTCTTGAGCCGGGTGGTTGGTTGGAGCTATCAGATATCCTGCTCGATCTGAAAAGTGACGACGGCACCGTAACACCCGCATGCGCCGCTCAGAAATGGGCGACGCACATGCTCGAGGCAGCGGCGGTATGGAAGAGGCCGCTCGATAGTTGCAAGTTTTACAGAGAACAGCTTGCCGCAGCCGGATTCAAGAACATTAAGCAGGAGATTTACAAGTGGCCGTCGAACCCGTGGCCGAAAGACCCAAAGTACAAAGAGCTAGGTAGGAGTAATCTCAAAGAAAAATAGTTCCGATTCAAACTAATGCGGCGTCAGGTATGTGGACATATGAGAACCTTGGAAACGGCCTTTCGGGATTGAGCCTAGCATTATTTACGAGAGCACTCGGCTGGTCGCCAGCACAGCTTGAAGTGTTTCTGGCAGAGGCCAGGAAGGATATGAGGGACAAGTCGATACATGGATGGTGGCCAATGTGAGTGTTGCGATTGACGTTTGAGTGTTCCATATGGCTAATGCGTCTTAGATATGTTGTGTACGGTCAGAAGCCTGGTTAAATACAGTCTCTATGCCCCGCCTCATCTTACAGACCAGTCTGAATCAACCAGGAGGTTTCTCTGCATCGCCACCGAGATAATACTTCACGGGTGGCTAGGCTTCTCTTCGTGCATGCTTCGTCAACTTGAAATAGAATATTGTTGTGTCACGTGCAGACCATGTTGACTGCCATGTTACTCCAACGGAGATATTTAGCAGGAGATCGCCTAGTTATCATATATCTGGGCGGCTATATTCTCGACGTACTTGGTAACTTTGATGAGGATAATGATGGTGGACGAAAATAGTGGACAACGATGGTGGACGACGACGATAGACAACAATAGTGGACAACGACGGAGGATGACGACGATGGACGACGACGGTGGACGACGACGGTGAAAGACGATAACAGCAACGATAATAGCAACGACAATAGTAACGATAATGGCGACGATAGCAGCGGCGACGATGACGGTAAGGTAGAGTACAGCTATAGGTGAAGTAGTCGCCTAGGCTGTGTCAACAAAGGAACCTCTTAGATCTATAGCTTACTCCTTCTTTTACAACTTATTTTCACCCTTTACCCGCTGTAGGCACACCTTTTGGACTACTATATAACTCTAACGGGAAATATATGAGGGCCAGAATGGCCCACGCTTCACGGAGAAACCTCTATAGCCACCTATGGGGTATATTAAGCGGGCACGAGTCGCCAGGGGGCAGCTCCCTCTTCTAATCAACACAACCAAACCCCTTCGACATCAAGATGACGAGTCTTCAGCACATGCCCGGCGAAAATATCTGTTCGATTGCAGAGTTTGTTTTTTTCCCCGACCTTGACACGAGTCCATACGACGATGGGGTTACTATAAGAAGTAAATACCGCGCTGATGGCACGTTTGACCACTGGCAAGATATTATCGACCTGTCACAGACTTGCGAAGACCTCTACAAGCATATTCAACCTCTTATTTACAAGTGGGACAATCTTTACAATCACTCTTCAGCCTTGCTGCTATCAGTCAAGAAGGGCAACTTGGACGGCGTTCTGAAATCGCTGCAGTATGGCGCCGACACCGAAACTGCAGATTATACTCAACGCCAGAATACCAAACCATTTAAACAGGATCCGTACAGTTATGGCGTTTCATCCTCGTCGGTGGCTTTGAATTGGGCAGCGATCGGTGGTAACGCTAAGATTGTGGACGCCCTGCTCAATCACGGCGTCAATGCTGACGCCCGCTGCACGCTGAGCACCCGAGCTGACGGAGCAAAGGTTCGGTTCGTGCACGATCAGTTCGCTCTCTTTTCATACTGTACGCAGGATAAAAACTGGCTGCTCCAAACATACGCGCGTCGACGACTTGCGAGATCACTTGGCGTGAACGCTCTCTTCTTCGCCTTGAAGTCTTTTGGCAAGGAAGCTGCTGCTGCTTCTTCAGCCAACAGACTTGTTCTCTGCAGAAAGTTGATAGAATCCGGATCGTCACCGGTGGTCCGCACCTATGATGGGCTCCACGCCCTCCACGTAGCAGCTGTCTATGGACTGGAAAACATCACGGACTACCTGCTTGCAGAGGGGCATTGCGATCCCAACGTGACTGACGACAAAGGGGACACCGCATTGCATTATATAGGCCAAAACCTCGCGAGCTCCCGGACAGAGGCTGTTATCCAACGACTGCAAGAAGCTGGGGCGGACATCAACGCCCCGAATAGGGAAAACATGACCCCCTTGGACCTGGCTGTTCGCCGCGATCTTTCTGACACTGCCTTGTATCTCCTAAGGCATGGGGCACAATGGCGTCCAAAAACAATCGACTACTACTACAGCTATTACGGCTCCGAAAGTTATTTTCGTTACGATATTGGAAACAACGGACTGGCCCCGCCCAATGTAGAAGGCTACGAATCTGATGTGCCTGAACCATGGTAAGCGCATGCTGTTTAGACGACGACAACAACAAAAACAACAGC
This sequence comes from Colletotrichum sp. SAR11_59, assembly GCA_025328345.1. NCBI lineage: Eukaryota > Fungi > Ascomycota > Sordariomycetes > Glomerellales > Glomerellaceae > Colletotrichum > Colletotrichum sp. SAR11_59. The sequence continues at coordinate 35,299 of JAKMXC010000044.1, forward strand.
GATACGGATAGAGAGAAGGGATAGAAACAGGGACGATATGTACGGACGACGGGGACGACGGGGACGACAGGTATAAGAAAGCCATTATAACAGAATGAATTCTTAGACATTATCTTTTACTGCTTATTTAGCTGGAAGCCGGATAGTAAAACTTATTGAGCATAAAGCTTTAGTATTCTGTGTTACTACCGGCGTATGATGATAAAGGTCTATTGCAGTCAAAGATCGCATGGAATAAATGTAATTTTCTTTTGTTTTCCATTTCGCAATACCGATCCAGGGTTCAATTTCAAACCGCTCAGCTAGACTTTCGCTTATGTGGGCCATTCGCGACAAAATGCAGCATGGCTAGCAACGCGGATAGCCGGTCTAGGAATCGAGAAATATTTGTTTCTCGCCATCTTTATCACGTCGTATTTGTAGCGCATGAGGTTTATTTATCAATAGGTACACGCCACGTTCTATTTGCATCTCATTCTGTTTGCTGCCTGTCCCTCTCCAAATCAGTTCTTGTAAAGGGCAACATCGACCACCCCCGTATGTTTTGCAACACGGCCTTGATACACGAAGGTCGCGGTGGCGGGAAGCCAGATTCTAGTCAACCAAACTGCTGGTCAAATACTGTTCCTTCATACGTCTATAACATACATATTTGTAACGCAATCAAAGGCTAATTTCCGTTCTTTAACTCTGCCGCGACCATTGCCAGCAACGGTCTTTCGAAATCGTGCCTGTGGACGTTCCAAGTAACAATATGCGTAAGCACAATGCTGCCAAGCATCCTTCAGAGCCTTGGAGAGTATCAAGCGCCAATCATATTCGCGTTATTTCTTGCTGCCTTCGAATTGTCGTCGGCCAAGCCAATTATCCGAGACCGACTTCGTCTGACAGCGTCACACCACTATTTTGACGAAGGTCCCTTTTCATCCCCGTTTGATCCGGTGTCGCTGATAACCCATTGACGTTTCCGCTTCATTCTCTTCGGGTTTCTCACTTCACATCGCAATTGAGATCATCATGTCGTTAGGACTCGCTGCAATCTATTCTGAGGGAACCGGTGACAGAATCGGGATTTCTTCGCGTTTGCAGCAAGATGGAGACGAGATACAACCTCCTGTCCCTTCAACCGCGCCAAAATCCCCGCCAAAGGCCTCTCCTCAGAGAACGACGACGCAAACCTTCAACCATTCTAATAATGCGCACCCCGATCTGCCACCGGATGACGACCCCGATACCGACATGCCAAAACTCTCCGGGACGACCATTGCTCTGACTATGGCGTCACTCTGCCTATCAGTCGCCCTCTCAGCTCTGGACATGACTATCGTGACCACGGCTATTCCAAACATCGTGGCATCGCTCGATTCGGTCGCTGGGTACATTTGGGTAGGCTCGGCCTTCATCCTCGGCTTCACCGCCGTGACGCCCATCTGGGGTTCCGTCGCAGACCTCTGGGGGCGGAAGCCAATCATACTCTTGGCTCTGACAATCTTCCTGGTCGGAAGTCTGCTGTGCGCGCTCGCGCCTCACATGGACGCCCTCATCGCCGGCCGCGCCGTTCAAGGGGTCGGCGCATCCGGTATGGGCGTCATGGTCAACACAATTATCTGCGACATGTTTTCGCTTCGCGACCGCGGCTTGTACCTTGCTATCACATCCATCATTTGGGCCATCGGTAGTGCGGTAGGTCCCGTGCTGGGAGGTGTCTTCGCAACAAGACTGGAGTAGGTTCCGATCCTATCACTTAAGGAGGTGATGTAAACAAGTTGTCGTTTGCTGACTGTCCTTTTACTAGTTGGCGGTGGTGTTTCTGGATCAATCGTGAGTGAATCTGCATGCGTCGATTGGAGTATGGAGACTGATTAACAATCGAGTACCGATCGGCGGTGTGGTCTTCATTGTGCTCTTCTTCTTCCTCGACCTCCCATCCCCCAATACTTCCGTTGCGGCCGGACTCAAGGCAATCGACTGGACAGGCAGTTTGTTTTGCATGGGCGGGTCACTGATGGTCCTTCTCGCTCTGGACTTTGGCGACGTCACGCACCCCTGGTCTTCCGCGACGGTCATCTGTCTCATCGTCTTCGGCCTTGTCGCCATTGGCATCTTTCTCATGAATGAGTGGAAGCTCGCCGCCAATCCCGTGCTTCCCTTACGGCTGCTGTCAAGCTGGTCGAAAGCGGCTGCATACTTCGTCTTCGCCTTCAACGCTTTCGTCTTCATCGGGATCACGTACTATCTGCCTTTGTATTCACAAGCGGTATTGGGCGTCGACGCGTTAACGTCCGGCTTGTATTTGCTGCCGCTAATTGTCTCCTGCTCGTTGTCCGCGGCTTGCGCAGGCGTGTTCATCCAGAAGACTGGTCGTTACCGGGTGCTGATGTACGCAGCGCAGGTTCTCCTGACACTAGGCACTGGGCTCTTGATCAGCCTCGAGTTCGAACGTAACCTAGCAAAGCTCTTCGTATTCCAGATGCTCACCGGCATTGGCGTCGGGCTCAACATTGAAGCTCCCGTCCTGGCGGCTCAGGCTGCAACCACAGTACGCGACACAGCTGCCGTGCTGGCAACAATGAGCTTCCTGCGCTCCATCGCGACAGCCATCTCTGTCGTTGTTGGTGGCGTCATCTTCCAGAATCAGATGAAGGCGGGGAACTCAGCCTTAGTTGACCAAATTGGTCACGACTTAGCAAGTCGATTCGACGGGGATAACGCGTCGGCTCACGTCGAAGAAATTGGGCTGCTTTCGACAGACCAGCAAGTACCTGTGAGACAGGCCTACTTTGGAGCACTGAGAACGGTATGGATTATGGTGAGTGGTTGCTACGGTGCATCAGGTCCACCTGGGCGTGGTGCTTCGAGAACCCTGACAAATCCTTCGTTGCTAACACTGTCGAACAGTATGTTGCATTTGCGGGGTTGGCAACGGTGCTGAACCTGTTGGTGTCGGAATATCATCTGAGTGACGAGAGAAATGCGGTCGTTCTCGGTGTCGACAGGGGAAATCCTGGCCCATCGGACCAACCAGGTCGAGAGGTCGACATACCCCTGGAGACATCAGGTCGGCAACGCGATGGGGATCAGCAGCATACACTGAGAAACAGAGGGGCGTGATAGCTAAGTGACGTTTGAATCGCCTACGGTATGATGTAAATTAATGTAGGCGGCTTGATCCCACCCTGTTGGTCTACCTGTCTAGCCAAAACTAAAATGGCTTGGTCAATTCGGTTGCTTTGAAAACCTAGACGCGGCCTGCAGTACGTGTGCATAGCAAACCGTGACCGGAGGAGAGTACGATTAGGCACACCAGAAGGGTCGTTGTTCTCTTGGGGAAGATTTCTTTTCACACAGCCTCCACATAATACGAGAGCTCCTTTTTTTCCTGTGTGGCTATTTCCTCTCTTTGCTTTCATCGTCACCATCGTCACTATTGTCGTGGCCTTGTACCACCCATACAATCGTCTTCTATCATCCTCATCTATCATCGTTACTATTCTCTCTACTACTGTCATCCTCATAGAAGTAACATAGGGAACACTGTGTGGGGAGTCAACTGACGCTGCCTGGCTAGCAAAACTCTCCATATTTTATCAGCCTGCAAAGAGTTATCACGATCCCATTATGCCACGACTGTCAGATCAAGATCACGGCGTCGAGAAGCCCATTCCCGACATTATTGCCCTTCCGGCAGATATCTTTCTCCTAGTCACCGACGCTTTTCTTGAAGTCGAGAGTCTTGATATAAACAAGGGTGTGGGAAAAGGCCTTACTATATATGACCACATCAAATTCTTCGACGTTTGGTGGCAGGTATCGGATGAGGTGAAGTTGAATTGGGGCGCGTTCGAAAGATGGAGAGATCTAGCACGCTTCGGAGCGACTTGCAAGACACTCTATTCGATGGTAACCCCCATATTGTATTGATCTGATAAAAAGTACAACTACTCCTCTGCGTTGATGATATCTGCAAGGAAGGGCGTACTGAGTGGAGTTCTTAGGTCTCTGGAGTACGGAAAGGCTGACCCGAACATGGAAGATCACACTTTGTTCTTCCACTGGGCTCGGGTACACGGAGTATCCCAGAAGCTCCCGCCACTGAAGATTTCGAGGGAATGCATCTTACCTTCCCTTGCCGGTTTGCATCTTGCATGCTTCAATGATCATCCCGAAATTGTCGACACACTTTTGAATCACCAAGCTGATATTAACAAAAGGGCCCACGCATGGTGTACGAGAGAGACTGGTGGACCTTACCGTCCATATGACCAGTATGGTGTGTTCGGGGTCACAAAATGGGAATTTCTCGCCGAAAAACAGATGCATAGTCCAATGCCTCTGTTCGGAGCGAATGCGCTCTTTTTCGCGCTCAAGGCAACTCAGTACAGCTGTGACTGTTCCGGTAAGGAGATACCTCACAAACCGTGGTGTTTTGTCTGTGCTAACGGTTGTAAGGGGTGCACAAAATGGGCCTCCATGGAAGGTCCCAGAGGTATCAAGGGAGATACTATCACGCATAATGCAAAGGCTGTCATGGAAGCTTCCCATACATGGGATATCGGCACGGTAATACGCCTTTGCCAAGCTGGATGCGACCTGATCACAAGGGAGTACGGAAATTTACATGCCTTACATCAGGCATGTACTTATGGTCTCGTCGAAATAGCAAAATACCTCATCCGTGGTTTGCACGTTGACGCGAATGTCCGGGATAACAATGGACTCACTCCGTTGCACTATATGGCGATAAATCAAGAATTATTGTGGGAAGATATTGACTTACATGAGGTTGATGTTGATCAAATGGAGAGGATATTTTTTCTTCTCCTCGCTTCCGGCGCACACGTCGACGCCAAAACTAACTCGGGTGTCACAGCCATTCAAGACGCGTCGAGATCACCTGACGGCCTACATTTGGCGTGTTTGCTGCTGTGAAACGGATGCAAATGGGACCCCGAGTACGAGGCTATCTTGGATAGAAATCGTCGCGCACACGAGGAAGATAAAAGAGAGATTAGGAGGACGCTGAGATATATTAGGATCAATGGTCCAGTCAAAGGTTATAGATTTTTGGCCGATGAAGGCCAGAACGCTTGAGTGAAGTAGGTGCCCCTGGTTGAAGTTCTTTCAACCAGGTGAGAGGCAGGGATTGCGGAAGGAAACAAGTATATTGTAGCTCGAATAAATTGGCGCATACGATGTCACTACTGCTCGGTATTGGTTTTTGACAAAGCCAACGAAGAATGAGATTCTTTACTACCTAACTTTGTACCCTGTAGGTGCGTGTCCGAGTGTCTGTGTCAAGTTCGCTGGTCATAATTTGGAGAGGATTAGTAATCCTACTATGACATTCTTTGCGATAGGCCTCCCCGCGACGGTAGCTTCAACTGCTTGTTTTGTTCATAACAAGTGCGAACATGGCATATAGAGGACGAGTATCCAGGGGATGTCTCAATTGTAAGGAGGGTAGAGTCAAGGTAGGAATATTCGGCTTGCTCAAGTTTCCTCTTGTCACTCCCTGCTCACAGTCCCCCGACCAGTGCGACGAGGAGAGACCGGCATGTTCACGGTGCCGACGCCTCAAGTACGTCTGCCCCGGCTACCCAGACGAGTGGACCCTAGTCCTTCGCCAGCAGGACACACACGCCAAGGAGCATGTGCGAAAGAGAGTCGAGAGGGCTCAGAGGCGTCGAGCTCAGGCTGGTGGAGGTCAGCTACAAGGGAGAAACACCACTTCACCGCCGCCGGCCTGGACGCCATTTGTCGGCCCTGAGACGCCGAGTGTCTACAAATTCTTCACTGACTACACCTCGAGGTCTGGCATTGCTTACCTCACATCTTTGAAAGACTGCTATGCCTTGCAGCCTGCTTCGTGTCTTGCCAACGCCATTCACGCCGCAGCGCTGGCCAGCGTGGCCCGCCAGCGCTCCGAAGTCGGGTTAATGGATCGCGCGCGGTTGACATATGGAAAGGCGATACGCGAAGTGAATAGGGCAATCCAGGATGAGGTTCTGATAAGGAATGACTCGGTACTCGTTGCGCTGTTTGTCATGGGTTTCTTTCAGGTATGAGGCTGCAGAATGTCCCTTGCTCACATTGTTCACAAGACTCTGCAGGTGATCGCGGCAGAGTTTGCTCAAGACCTTAACCCGACTTCTGAGCCGGGGTGTCATCCCCACGCTCGTGGGGCGCTGGCGTTATTTCGCTATCGAGCGCAGCACCGGCTGAGCAACGCGCTGGATCGCACTCTACTTGTGATATTCCAGCATCTCAGGGTATTGTCCCATTCTCCCATTCCACTCAAATAACCGATCACTCTGCTGACTAGAATATCAGCTGGCAGACCTCTTCACGACATCTTACATGATTCCTCCCCTCTGGTTCGAACTTGAAGCGTTCATCAACTCTCTTGGCTGGGGTTCTTTGCTGGATCCCTTGGTTCGACGAGCCGTGGACATTAAGATCCGTTTCATGTCCGCAACAATAGGGCAAGCCTCTGATTCTCTCACAGATTTTGTCAGATCAGGCCTTTTGGTGGCTCAAGACCTTCAAGATGCTGCCAACAACACAACCTTCGACCCCAAGTTCGATGGTCCGCCGCCCGCCGTGTTCAATGCACTCATTAGCATCTCGAGCGCCACCCACGCCGCTGTCGCAAAATGCCTCTATTTGACAGTCCAACTACACATCTTTGAAGTAATCTCAAAAGCAAACAGTGACTCATTCGACGACATGAGCGTGCATCTCGACCAGCAGCTGCTAAGCATGCCAGCTGCTGCACCTTCTCTAGTGAATGAACTTGGCAAGGCGCTCGGCTGTGACGAGGGGTCGACCCAAGACGGCCCAGGAGTGGGCATGCTAGCCTTTTCACTACTCTGGCCGATGACGGCCATGCTTCAGTCTAATCTGGTTGACGAGCACAGCAAGACCTGGGTCGCGTGGAGGCTCCGGAGGCTCGGCGCTGCCTGCGGATTTGGCCTCGCGGAAACTATCGTCTCAAAGGTGCTTGGTGGCGGTGAAATTGAAGCAGTTACATGAAAGGTTCCTTGAAGTTCGGACATGTCGGTCTGCGAAAATTATTAGTACCAGAGTGAAGGTTTTGCTGTTAGCAGCACGACGGCGTGCACGAGCTAAGACCGATCGTTTGACTCAAGACACTGGGATGAGGAGGTTTCGATTGCGACCAATCATAGATCGCTATCGCTCACACCGCCGGAAATGGTTTAGTCTTGAGGTTCTGTGTTTGCAGCTTTGCAGCAACATTTCCAAACCACAGGCGACGTGGAGGGATTATAAAATCAAGCCCATTCACCTGGAACGTAGTATTAGGTCGATTATTCTCATCTCTCCCAGTCTCACCATTTGACCAATATCTTTTTTCTGTGTTCTCTTCCCGAATCCAAACTGCACCGACCATGACATCAGGAAGTTGTCTCTGTGGGGCTGCCAAGGTCACCATCAAGGGCGATCCGTTAGCCGTTGTAAGTGGATAGCTTCCAACCAAATCGCAGAATCTGCAAAGCTCACACAGACTGCCTAGGCCATGTGTCACTGTCTCGATTGTCGCAAGACCTCTGGTAGTGCCTTTGCTATTAACTGGGTTGTTCCAGCCAGTCAGTTGTCGGTCACTGATGGGGCAAGTCTCAAGGAGTTCACCGCTCCCGCACTCAGTGGCAACCCGGTCACCAATCACTTCTGTGGCTCCTGCGGCACGACGCTATGGCGAGACGGTCCAAAGACGCAGGGGCTTTGCTATGCCAAGGCCGGCATCTTGGACGATTTCGATATTGTGAACATGAAAAAACCGTCTGCTGAGATCTTTACGACGAGGAGGATCGAGTGGATGAAGCCGATGGAGGGTGCCCTTCAGAAGAAAGAGCTGATGGAATGAGATGACCTTCATCTCAGAGTTTCTGGCCGACAGGGGGCGGGAGCATTAGCTTAGGTAGTTAGGCATTGTCTGGTCAGTGCTGTTGAACATTGGTGGGAGTTTCATAGCAGCAAATCTGATGACTTCCGCCTCTCCGGTTCCAATTCTGTAAAGCTGGTTGCAGCTACTCCTACTTATTGAGACTATGCCTGAGCGATGTAGTCGAGTTCCGCCGACTAATTCGGCTTGTAGTGAGTGATGAAGTAGAAACGGGATATGTAGTAAATTCACTGTGATGCTTGACGAGGGTTAGTATACACTGACCCACTGTTACGGTGCTGGATCGTCCAGAAAGAATGTCACTGAACAAGAACCCTTGCGATTCCATGAGAATTCACCGTGATGAGAACCTTCGCAGACCTGATCTGATTCTTTTCCCAAAATAACGACGCTACTCAAAAAACTATTTAGTTTCTCCCCTATCACAACGCAGGGTAACCCCACTCACTTGAATCAATCCTTTCCAGCGGAGACAAAACCAACATGGCTCACTGTAACCGATTACCAAGAAGGGCCACCGAAGAATCTAGAGTCGCGAGAGCCACGAAAGCTGCCAGACTGGCTGCCTCCAAAAAGGCAAAGAAAGCATCAAGAGACACCAAAAACCTCGAAGCAAACCTCCAATGCATGCCACCCGAATTGGTATTGGAAATAGTCGACAAAATACTGGAAGAATACCCTCTAGGTGGCTATACGAAGTATGAAAAGATTAGAGTTGGATGGTACGAATCACAAGACTACTTGAGCTTCAAAGGTGTCAGAGACGCCATACACCTTGGCGCCACGTGCAGGAAAATGCACACAATCATCGCCCCCTTTATCCTCGAACATGACAAGAAAGTCAACTTCTCTTCAGCGCTACTGCTTTCAGTTAAGAAGGGGTCAATGGAAGGTGTCATCAGAGCTCTGAGCCATGGGCAGGACATCAACACAGCTGATCGAACATTGTTCGACATTTTCATCATGGACAGTGATGGTTATGATTACTACAGTGAGTATTGGAGAATCCCGATTTTCTCTACTCTCACGTCTTTGCATTGGGCTTCTTTCTATGGAAACGTGGAGCTTGTCACATATCTTCTTGCAAACGGCGCGGACTTTCAACAGCGAGCCGACCTCGGATTTAAACACAGCCTCGAAACATATGAATCTGGCGATCAGTGGGAGTCCGAGACCCTCCACTGGAGCCATTCGCATCGAGCTATGATGACTGCCACAAAAGAGCAATATGCTGCATTTCCGATATATAGCGACCTCGAGATCCCAATTGGAGCCAATGCGCTATTCTTTGCTTTGAAGGGCAGCCCGAGTCTCATTCATCGTATGAAGTGGGATACGTCGATATTCAAAGAGGATGACCTTTTAGTCACCGAAGACGAAAGTGCCTGTCGTCTTGCAATTACGAAACGTTTGATTCGGGCAGGCTCGTCTCTCATCACCTGCGAGGCAACCAAATTTCACGCTCTGCACCAAGCTGCAGCTTATCGTGATATTGAAATCGCGAGGTTTTTGATGGATGAGCTTCACGTGGATCCAAATGTTCGAAATATAGATAACGAAACGCCACTCCACGTTCTTGCCAGAAATCTTTCACATAGCCCATACACTCCGTTGCGTTGACAGCGTCCGCCCCCCTTTTTTTTCCCCGCTTATGCAAAAACATGAAAAAAAGCCAATTTTACGCTATAACGCGTATTTTTCTGTATTACACGCAAAACGCGTTAAATCTATTACTAATACCTTAATTGCTATTAATTATTATAGTTATAGTAGTATTTAAATATATAACTATATAATAAAGACGTAAGGTATATATCTAATACTTCTATAGTAGTTAATTTACCTATAGAGGTATTACTAACTTAGCTAGTTACTTTATTTTATACTAATCGACTAGTAAAAAGTTTATATTACTATTATTAGAGTTTTTAGCGATATTTACTAAGGAATAGAAGAAGAGACCTATAGTATAGCTTTATATAGCTATCTAGTATATAGTTTATATAGCTATAAGTAATATAAAAGTATATTAGGGGGCTTAATATAGTTCTTTAGAGTAAATAGCTTTAGTAGTTAATAAGAGTAATAACTCTCTTAATAGCTTAGTTTATTTATAATATTAAAGTAAGAGTTTACTACTATATAGATAGTGCTTAGTTACTTATAATTTACTATTAGTTAGTATATATCTATAGTTTATTATATTAGATATATTAAGAAAGATATTAGGTAATAATAATAATATAATAGTACTTAGGATTTTAAATCTATAGTTATTAATAATTATAATAATACTACTATTTAAAGACTAAAAAACCTATAAGCTAGTAAGTATTATTAGCTATATTAAATAGATAATTTAATAATATAGATTATAATATAATATAACTAACGAGGTATAGAGATATAAGAGGTACTACTAAAGTTAATAAAAAATAGAAATATAATATTATATAGAGCTTCTTAAACTACTTTAGTATTATAGCAATCTATCTCTTAAAGAAATATAAGATTTCCTATTTAAAGCTTTTAAGATCTAAATTAGTTATTCTATAATTAGTTAATAGTTAAATTTAACTAGCTAGATGAATAAGAAGTCTAAGATTATTGCTACTTAGCGAAGTAATAAACTATAATATAAGTATTTATACTATATATAATAATATCGCTCTAACTAGCTAGTATTTATTAATAAATCTAGCGTTAATAAGGATACTAAGATATAGAGGATTAAATAGGCGTTAAAAAGGCTTACTACGTTTTAAACTATAGAGATTAATTAGTTTTATAACTCTTATATATAAATCCTACTAATCCTCATATTAAGTAATATCCTATACTTAACTATATATTATAATATAACTAATAGTAATAGGTTCTTTTATTAGCTATAAGAGTGCCTTATCTTAAAGTATAGGCGTTTTCTAAAGCTAAACTCTATTATCGTTATAAATAACCTCTCCTACTATTATATACCTTAAATTAAAGCTTTATACTAAGTATTAAGTATTAATCTTAAGTTTCTACCTCTATATTTACTAGACTTCAACCTTATTAAAGAATATTTTAGTAATTTAAAGTAATATATCTAGAAGATATATTTAAAGTAAAATAATAATAAGAATAATATTTAAGATTTTATAGAATATCTATATAACTACGCTATAGAGATTAAGTATTATCTACCTTAGATTAAAGGTTATTTCTACTATTTATTTATCAACTTTAATAAAATAGAGTATATATTTAATAATATTAAACTATAAAAGGGAGGATAAGCTATAGATATTAAATATTAATAAGTAATCTAAATTTTTATCATATATTTATATAATAAATCTTAATTATATTATTATATAATAGTTAACTATTAAATCTATAATTATAGCTAATAAGATTATAAAAGGTTTAGCTATAAGCATATTAAAACATAAAAAATATACTACTATTTATTGTTTTTATTAATAGCTATATATATATATCAATTTTGCTTATATAATAGCTGAAATATATTATTAATGCTTATAATTATAATTTATAATAATAATATATTATTACGATTAGAGACTTTAACTATAGTTAGAGACTTTAACTACTTCTAATTAATATTAAGATAGACTAAATTATATTATTTATAGACCTAAAATAATAGTAATTCTATTACTTTTATATATATAGAGCAGTAGTATTAAATCTATAGCTATAAGTAGACCTTTCTATAGTTAAATATATTATATAAAAAAATCGCATATATAGTTAAACTTTATACTACTCTTAATATATTACTCTTCTTTATTATCCTCCTCTAAATAATATATCTCTATTAATAATATATTACTTAAGATTTTAATTTAATTATCTTTATTACCTTACTTAACTTTATTTTATTTAATCTATAACTATATAGGTAGTATCTATAATACTAATAGTAGTAGTAATAAAATAAAACTAAAGAGTTCTAAAACGCCTATAAAGTTAGCTATATTTAATAATAAATAGCTCTATATATACTTACTATATTAACTAACTTTAACTAGTATATTATAGATCTTTTACTTAATAGATTAATATAGTATTAAGGTGTTAATATATTAGGATAACCTTAACTTACCTAAAACTAATACTATAGAGTTTTTAACTAGCACTACTATTATCCCTCTTAGTAATTTAGTATATATTCTTATATAAATATCTCTTTCTAACTTTTAATAGTTTAAATAAAGTTTAGAGTAAGATACTATATTAGAGAAAGCGTTAGACTACTTTTTATAGTAAGTGCTATTATCTATAAAGGATTTAATTAAGTTCCTAATATCTTTAGTAAGATCTTAAGTAAAACCTTATTTAGTAAACTAAATATCTAGTAATTTGTAAATTACTTATAAGCTACTATCTACTAATTATAGTTTCTATAGCTTCTTTCTAAACTTTTTATTAATATTATATTGCTTACTATAGATAGATATAAACTACTTAATAAAGCTAGCTACTTAATCTAAAGCTTTTTAAAGTAAATTTAATATTACTAGTGAGGATAAACAAATTAGGAGTGTAATACTTAGTTAATAAGTGCTTAGAAGGTTTAATAGTAGAAGAATTAGTAATAAATACTATAAGATATTTATATATAGCTAGTATACTAGTAGTAGTAGCGCTAGTAGTAGTAGCTATATATATAGGTTAGGATATTAAAGATAACGATCTAGTACCCTTATATTACTATATATATTAATAATAGCGTTACTATTAGTATTAGTTAAGCTAGATCTTAACCTTAAAGATAAAAGTATAGTATTTTTAGCTTTCTCTTTTATTATTACTATTATCTCCTAATTATTATTAACCTTAATAATATTCTTACTTCTCTTACTTTAATATTTCTAATCCTCTATAAACTAGTTATAAAGAATCTCACTAAGTAGTTCTTTAAGTAGTTCTATATTATTAACGCTAGTTTATCTAGTTATAATAGCCTTTACTTACTTCTCTATATAGTAAGATTTAATCTTATAATACTTCTAGCTTAATATATAACATTAGTTAAACTTCTTATCGCTTAAACTATTCTTATATTTTTAGTACTCTAGGTAGATATATATATAGAGAAGTTATCTATATATACCCTCTTTCTAATACTTAATATTTATAGGATTATTAGCTTTATAATTAATTACTTCTTATATACTAACTAAAACGCCTACTTAGCTACTTTTTTAAGGCGTTTATATATTAGTTACTATACTACTAGAGATTAGTATAACGTTATATTACTACTTAATAATAAAATAGACTTCACCTCTCTCTTTAGTTTATTTAAGAGAAGAGATAATATTAACTTATAGAATACTTAGCTAAGTAACCCCTCTAGTAGATAGATAGATCTAAGTAAAGATTAATATTAGTTTAGATATATTAATAAACTTCCTCTAAGTAATAATAATAGTAATATTAGTTTTCTTTAGAATATATAAGTTAGCTACTTCTACTTTAAGTTAAGTGCTACTATTTACCTCTTAGTCTCTACTATTTATATTTAATATAGAAGTAATATTAAATCTATTATATATAATACTTTTAATAGTTAAATTAAGAATAAGTAAACTATTACTTTTAAACGTTAAGCTATAGGTAACTTAGATTTATAGTAGAGTTAGTTCCTTATTACTTATATTATCCTCTTCTTTAAATATATTATAAAACGATATAAATATATTATTAGCGTTATAGTAAGAAGCTATAAGTATATTATCTATAAATTAAGTAGTTTAATAAAAGGTTAGGTTAATTAAAGTTAAGTTTAGTTAAAATAATAATATTAATAAAGGTAGAGTATTTTAGAACTAGATTATATATAGTAAATCCTTCTTTTACTTCTTCTATATTATTATTACTTTTTAGTAAGAGGATGTTTTTAGAGCTCTTTATAATAATAGAGGGGCTATAAGTATATACTTTCTTTATAATATAGACTTAGCTACTACTAAATTATTAGTCTTAGGTCTAGTTTTAGTAATAATAACCTCCTTAGTAGCCTCCTTAGTAACCTCTTTAGTAGTAGTAGCTTAGTAAGCTTTCTTAGTAGGTGTAATAATCCTAATTAATAGTAAAGTAGAATATTAAGGAGGATCTCTAGTAGTATCCTATATTAGTTATTATATATATTATTATTTCTATATACTATTAGTAATAAGTAATAGATAATACTTAGAAGGGTTATTATCTACTTACTAAGTTATATAGTAGTATTTAGGAGGTATTATAATACCTTTAGAGGATAAGATTCTATAGAAATAGATTAATTAAAGCTATTAGAATAGGTTAATTACTATACTATAAATATCTATATAGCGTTAAGCAAATTTATATATATATATAGGGATTATGCGTACGTAATTTTAGCAAAAAGGGGGGGTGGACGCTGTTAACGCAACGGAGTGTACAACCGCACAGACCAGATGGTAGAGCTTCTACTGGAGAGAGGAGCAGACATGAACCTGAAAGATTCGAATGGCCTGACACCGGAAGAGATAGGCCTGACACCGGATGTGATAAGCCTATGGACTCCTGCCGTCTGATGGGGTTTCCGAAAACGCGAAGTGCCCTACGGCCATATCGCTGGGCTCACGAATATTCCCGGCACGAATGGACCCATACCGATCGCCGCCGGGCCGACCGGCATGCTCGAGTGGCACAGTGGGTGATATCCCGGTGTCCAAGCGGCGCCGTGCTGCGCCGGCTGACGGACGTTCCGGGTAGGTAGGGTAAGCATGAAGGACACTACCGCCGACGGACGACCACGACGTCGGTGACGATAAGGACACCACCAATACTTTTCAACTTTTTTTTTGGTTTTCTAGTTTTAAGTGTAATCAACCTGTACGCCCCGTCTATCCAGCAGCCTCTTCTTTTTTTCTTTTCTTTCTCCCGAACTTTCTGGTGCTACCAAACCACGTAAAGCGAGCGTTGCCACCGAGGATGCTATAGGCTGCCATTCCAGCGCCCTAGCGCCCGTAGCTAGCCTTCTCTAATACACATCACAGTTTCCCACGATCCTCAGCTACCGAGCCAACTACTCTTCCCATTGCCTCCGTCCCAAGCCCGTTTCTTCCCTGCAGAACGAAATCTCAAGCGCCCGCAGCTTCGCGGTATCACTGCTCAGGTCTAGTCTTCTTGGTTGGCGAGGGAAGACTCTCACGGGGCTCCTCTGTCGAAGGGTAGCGCTTGTCCACGCGATCTTTCGGGCCGCCAAGAGCCGTAGGTCGGCGTTTGTGGGTCTTCGATGCCACCTGCGAGGACGATGCAGTGGCAGTGGCACCGCCGGGGATGACACCAGGGGCCACACCAGGAACACCAGGGGCACCAGAGGCACCAGAGGCACCAGGGACACCAGGGGCGCCAATTCTAGCCGCCTCGTCAAGCATTTGCTCAGTCGAGCGGTCATCCAGGGTAAGCTGCCCGAATCTTCTCAACGTAAAGTTGTAGATCTTCTCCAACGTGGCGTCATCTGCCTGCGACGGCTCGTGGGCTGGAGCGGTGCCTCCGCTGTCCCCGGACTTGGGAACGGAGTCTTTGGCAAGCAATGTTTCAAAACGCTTCTCGAGGCGTTCTCTGACTCTGGAGCGGAGTCGTTGCGACAATTCCAGAGATGTCCAAGGAGGAAGACAGACTGCAAACCAGTCTGAATGATTGCCTGGTTTGACGAAACTCATGTCCATGACCTCCTGTGTCTCCTCGACCGCGTCTTCACAAGAGGGGCATGACCTCTTTGAGATCGCCAAGATTGACGACAGCTGTCTGAACTCCTCCAGGACATCCCCCCGAGGGAGCTCAAGGGGGTGAGAACCTGATTCGGGCGGGATGATTTCGTCCACAATGTCTTCAAGTGGCATATTTGCCAAAATGTGCAGCAACACCAACAAAAGCTCGCAATGAAAAGTTCCCTCAATGGTGGGGACTCCGTTGACCATTTTGAAGAACCCTCCAAGCCTCGCGATGATTCTTTTGCGATCTTTCGCCGTCAGGGGCGTACCGTCAGGCTTCCTGAAGCCCTTCATGAACTCGTCCAAAATCATACATCCCTTGTCTTGCCAGGCTGGCTTGGCAACAACGAGCTGGACGTGAGTTCTTTCCTCGCTTCCGCACCAAAACGTCTTGAATAGTCGACTTGTGGCAAGTATACCATTCACGGCGTCATGATACTTGGAAATATTGGCGATCCAGATTAGTACCGCAGAGACCCACCCACGGTGCCTCGCTTCGTGTACAAATGCCAAATTCTCGAGTTGCTCCTCAAGGTCTTCGTCACCAGTACCGGTGCCAGTGTTGTCGGTGCTAGGACCGGCGCCAGTGTTGTCGGTGCTGGTACCGGTGCCAGTATTGTCTTCCTCGGGATAGAGGCTAATGATGTCTCCGTTTGGATCTGGAACATCTTCCGGAATCCCAAGATGCTTCATCAGCTGGCTTGGCGTTCTTGGAGGCTCTGTGATCTTCTTGGCCTTGCGGCTTGCACTGCTCCCCGGGGTGGAGGGCTGACTTGATGAAGGGCTAGCCGAAGGCGTTCCAGGAGTGGATGCTGAGGTCGCAAGGGCTGCGTTCCATGGACCTCTGAAGGGGGAAGGATTCGGCAAGGAGGTGCCTCTCGCAACGACCTGGTTGTGATTTATGTAGTGAATTAGATCACCGCCACGGCCCCTATCAGTCGTGCCTACCGCCGCCCTCGGGATGACTCCCTTGCTTTTCGGGCGGTTTGTGGCGTCGAGGAGTTCCTCCATGAGGGTCGTGCCGTCCTTGCGAGAAACGAATCTCTTCTTGCCATTCGAGATCAAGTACCCTGTGTCGTTGAATCTCGTATGTCGGGTGTCCACGGGCAGAATCGTCGCCAACCAGGCCATGTGGGACGTCAAAATCCTCCGAAATCTGATTCGCAACTCGCTGAGCAGGATGCAATCCATCTGCAGTTGCACACTGTATGCTTGTACGTCCTTAAGATGGTCCAACGCCACTGCCAGCTGGGTGCGGTCGAAGTCTGTCTCGTGAAGCTTGCGGTAAATCTTCGCGGCCTCGTCAATGCTGTTGGGGATTTTTTCCAGGTACTTCCTGATTGCAAGAAGCAGGGTTGAAAACAAACGATGGAATTCCTGGCGTCCTGTTGCATCGTATGCCTCCCTCCCAAGCTGAGTAAGAAATGGACTGCCACCGAGTCGATTCAATGAGCTATCCTTCCAAGTGCGGGGAGTTTCTTTGCCTCGAGCGTCCTTCATGTGAATGAAGCGAACATCGACACCATCTTTCAACCATTGATCCGCTCTGTCGTAGATTCGCATCAGAAGCTTTACTTGAGCCGCATCTGTTATGCGGCGATGCTGAGGAGCAATACGGTGGTTCGGGCGCGTCCAGCTTTCCGTCCAGAAAGGGCACTTGTCCAGGTTTGATGCAATTGCGAGAAGGGCCTCATACGGCATCGTCAGGATCTGCCCAAAGTTCCGAGTCTTGAACCCGTTCTCCACACGCGTTTGCATCTTGCTACACGACATGACTGTTACGTATTCATAGAGTCCATGCACGAGAGGCTCTAGCTCAGCGTCCTCTTTAGCCCGCATGATCTTATCGACGAGTTGAAAAATGTTCCCAACATGACGCTTGAACTCAAGGCGGTTCCCTGCCATCGCATGGACCATCAACAAGCCTGCAACACCCCCCATTCTCCCACGAACATATTCCGTCAATTTTGTGGTGCATTCAGCGTTCTCAAGGGACACATTGAGGGGAGGTTCGACGGCTGGGTCTCTGTCATCTCGAAGGCGTTGGTCGTTCCAATTAGGGTTGAAGGACACAAAGATCTTTCGAAGGAAATGATTGGGGAGAGTAGAAGGCTTGAAGGATGTCTTGACTTGTTTGTCGACGAAGGGATCCTCGTCATCGTCCGTCCCACGCTTGATTGTAGTGTTCATTGAACACACGGGACTGACGGAGAAAACTTCGTGGTCGCGCACAAGCAAGGTTGTGACATTCTCCAAGCACTTGAATAGCTCCTTCAGGTGCTCGATGTCCATGCCATGGGCGTCAGCTGACGCAAGGAGCTTGTCCAACCCATGTTTGGTGAGGACAGTGTACCGCCCATGTACGGTGCTCAAAGAATCTGTCACCGCAAGAGGTTTGGTGGCAGTACAATACCACAGCCGGTTCTCGGGGGTGTCAAAGGCATCGGGTTTGCCGATAAAGCGTCGCGGCGACTGGCTTGAGGCCATGGCGTGAGTAGACGGCGCCAACGACGGCGAGGACGAACACAGGTGTCTGAGGGAAAGACGGTGGGGGCAGAAGTCGGCGGATGTTCACGATAGTGAAGACGGACGAAGGCGATGAAGGACAACAGTGACAGACGACGGACGACGGACGACGGACGACGGACGACGGACGACGGACGACGGACGACGGGCGCCGGAGAGGATGAAGGATAGCGGAGACGGACAATAGTAGGAATACGGTACAGTGAGCTCGGAGCGTGGAGTAAGAGGCCTGAAAAGTAATAGGGCCGGAAAGTAAACCAGGCGCTGTCGGTACTGAAAAAGGGCGTAGTCGAATGACTATAGGACTGGAGAATAACGATGGGTCTCGGGAGAGAGAGTGTAGCGGGGCAGGAACGAATCGGCGAGTGAGTGAACCGAGAGCAAATAAGATCAAGCTGAGGGTTAAATGCGATGGCACAACCGCTGGTGACAAGGCTGAAAGGTGGTCGGACTCGGACCGAAGAGTGAGGTTGCCCGTGTGGAATGACAGTTGCAAACGAAAGCGAAAGCAACGACGTTGAAGGATGCAATGATGTAGACGACGGAATAGCCGAAGAGAGTTGCAAAAGGGCCGGTGGAAGGATGGCGTGCGCACCAATTGTCCCGCAAGTGGAAGCAGGAGCAAAGGGTAGAGACCTGGTCTTGGTCCTCGAGGATTGGCGTTGTAATGTGAGATCTGGACTCTCGTTAGCGTCTAATCCGGGCTCAAAGTAGGATCAACAGGATTCACCTGTGTGCTATGCACTGAAATCAAGGGCAAGTATGGCGATGAGGACTTTTGTAGAAGGCACGATGTTGCTGAACTTGGACCACGTCGAGAATCGTGGATGATGTTGGAGTGAGTGATGTAGGTCGTCTTTGGCGATGTTGATCAACAACGTGGCGTGGTCGAGAATTGGCGCTTGTGCACGTCGTGGTTGGCTACTTGAGGGGACGACTACGTGAGAAGCCTGTGCCAGAGGTCGACGGGTCCAACAACGGCGAGGACAAATGCGGTGGTTTGAGGTAGCAGCGATGGAGGTAGAAGCCGGCGGACGTGATGGACGACGACGACGGCGGCGGCGGACGAAAGCGACCACGGAGGATAATTGGGATAGAAGATAGTGAATGTAAGCGTCGGTGAAGTTGAGCAGGAGGGAAAGCGCAGAGGGAGACAATGGCGTACGACGTCGATAGACGACAACAATGATGAGCTGAATTGAGGCTGTGGAAGTAGTGGAGTCGGAGGCAACGACCAAAAGACTCAAGCTGAGAAGTGTACGTTAGCATGAAAGCTGAGCCAAGAACATGAGGAACTCACCTTGAGGTAAATACTTGGATCGAGGTGCAAGTATGATTTGAGTGAAGACCAACCAAAACTCGGCAGGTGAGCAGCGTCCAGTGATGGACGACTACTGAGGGGGAAAGAAACGAGGTGACAGGCTGAGTAGTCGGCAGTGGAAGTCGGATTGAATGAAGCGATCTCGGGTCGTTTCACAATACGAAACGTCTTGAAGACCGGATTTTACACCTCAAAAGCGACCGAGATGGTAGCAGGGCGATGGTCGTCGCTTCCTCTTCTTGTTCCTCTCGAGGAGGGCGGCAGGCGGCGATCACAATCTTCACCTGAGCGCTGTGTGTGTTAGCATTTGTTTAGACGGAAACCTGAGGTGAAGTACAACTTAAGTTGAAGAGCAGAGCTGCCGAGGTGTTGTCAACCACCGGTGGTGGTGACTCCTGGCGCAGGCTGGAGTTGCCGGTGGAGGGCTCAAGAGCGACTTTCAGCCCGCTTAAGATAAGGTGCGAAGCAGGTAGCAACTCAGAAACTGCGAGGGTCGAGTGGGGGATCCGGCTGAGTTGGTCAAATCCAGGGGGTGTGGAGTGCTGGGTGGGAAATCTGAAGGACGGCTCTGGCTCGATATATGAGTTGGATCTGTGGGAGCATCGAATTGATGACTTGGTGCAGGTGGGCTCGCGCTCATTCGATGGCATCTTGGGTCAAAGCCTGGGGCTCAAGACAGTCACACAAAGCCTTCCCGTCCTTTAGTCCGGAGTCTTTCCCAAGCACCGCACCCACTCGTTATTGCCAATTTTGATCGTTTGTTCAGCAAAATGCGTGGTCTACTTCGATGTCTTTCTCCACCAGCCGACGCTACGGCAGCTTTACCTTTTGTGGTCTGATCAGCCAGGCGGACGTGGCCAGGCGGATGTGTGCATCTACGACCCATGCTTTAGAAGATGCAGCCAGATTATGCAAGATTACGCAGTCTTGGGACCTCTCTATTTCCTAGATGACGAGTAGGAGTTTTGCGATTTTTCCACATCCTTGGATAGCGAGCAGCTAGGGTGAGGGCCAAGTTCTCATCATTGCAGTCAGCTCTGAATCAAGTGCATATACGCTTGTTTGATGAAGACAATGGTATTCAAAACTAATCTAAGGCAACAGCTCATGCCCTTTCCAGCCACCAGCGGGATAAGCCAGCTTTTTCTGCTGTGAGGCCCTTGAAGTTCTGAAGGCATGGATCAGCCCCTCTGTCCAAAAGTAGCTGGGTTGTCCGCCGCAGGTCCTGAATCTGCATGTCGCCTGCCTTCCCCCCCTGCCTTCTCATCGCGTCAATCGCCACATAATGCAGGGGTGTGTTGTTGTCCTTGTCTCTAATATTCGGGTCTGCACCCAGCTCGTCAATGAGTAACTTGACGATATCGGTCTGACCGTACGCACTTGCCTGATGTAAGGCATGGATCTGTCCACATTCCCGTGTGATAAGAGAGGAGCCATGCTCAATGAGCAGTTTTGCCATGGACAATCGCCACCCCCCTCGAGCCCTTCTTGCAAACTGTTCGTCGGAATAAACTGATCTTGTCCTCCAACGCAGTACCTCGGACCAGCCATGAAGGGACTTCAGGGCGAAGAATAGGGCATTGGCGCCTCCAAAGCTATCGTCTTTTTCCAGGCAGGAGAAGTATTCGGAGTAATGGCCACCGTACTGGCTTTGACCGTATTCTTTGTTCGTATGACAGAACATTGCCCTCTGTGGGTGCGTTGAGCTCAGGCTGGCTTCTTCCCATTCGTCGATTTCGTTTTCTTTCCGTTCGTCGGTCCTGTCTTCTTCATCTTCGTCGGTCTCGTAATATTCCTCTTCGATGAGATATGACCGGGTGCCCACGTCGGCTCTAGCGTTCGTATTGGCACCCCTTCCGATCAACAAACGCATCATATCTTCATTCCCGAAAAATGCGGCCCAATGCAGCGCAGTCAGCGAAGAAGACACGGGGAAGCGTTCCGTATCCACTTCGTCACCATACCAGTCTTGATAGAAGTCAAAGCCGGTTCGATCAGGGGCGTTGACATCTGCGCCTGCTTCAAGAGCTTGCAGTACCACATTAGACAATCCGCACTTAGCTGATAGGATTAATGCTGATGAGTAATTCTCTCGGATGTCGTGTTTGAAAATGGCAGGGCTGATTATTTTGTGCAGTTTCTTGCAAGTCCTTGCAAGACGAATGACATCTCGTTCTCGGCTGAAGTTGGAGTAGCAAACGGATTGTTCCTGGCAGTTTTCGTCTTTGCAGAAGCTTGTCTCGGTCCTGTTGTACCCACTAGAGCCCCTGTCTCCGAACATCACGTCGACGATGAGGAGGAGAATCTCCGGCGGCATTTCTTGCAAGGCCGGTCGAGGCCTTTCTATTTGGTGGGTTGTTGTGGTGGATTCCATGGTGCATGCTGCGCAAGCCGACTGGGATTTGTTGCCATCCGATGCAGTCGTGTTGGTCCCCGCCGTCGGTTGGAGGAATGTTGGCTGATGCTGCTTCGCGAAAACGAGTGACTGGAAGCAAAGAAGGTTGTGTCGGAAAGCGTTTGCTGCGTTGCTGTGTTGGGAAAATTGAGGGGGTCGTCTTGAGAGTTAAGACAAGGAAGGTCGGGGGGTTAGGCATCTTATGCATTGCAGCGACTGGCTATCTCCGAAAGAACTGCCACTTTGATTGGTCAGTTGTACCTTGTGTTACCTACTCTGTATATGGGCAGCGCCATGACCGCAATGGCCACATTCATTAGTGCATCCTGCAGGGCAGGTTGCAGCATTCCATGCCCTCCCTCTCATGCGAAGGACCAGTCAAAAGTTACAGACCAGTCGACCACACAAAGGAGACAAACCAGATCAGTAACATCGCTTGTTGCACGCCCGTCAAGTTCATTTTGGCCCTGAAAAGCTGAAAGCAGAGCGACTGTTGCTTGACGGCAGGGTGGCTTTGGGACGCTGCACCCTGTTCATCTAACTCAAATTTCTCTTCTTCTTTTTCTTTTCTCTTTCCAAGTTTTGTCTTTGATGCCTGGTTTCGAAGCTTCCTCCAGTTGTTGTGCATCCCCTCTTCCAGACATTTCTAGTATACTTGAGTGACGATGCACTTACGATGTGAGAATTGGCACGCCTTCTGAGCTGCATTTAGTGAGATAGCCCCTTTGCTACATGGCAATTTCTAGCCTACAAAGTGAAACTACCTACACGATGGATCATGCCGAGAAATGTACTCAATTATCAGGAAGGAACAGAACAGCTGAGAGAATTCCCATGTGTTCAATACCAATACACACCATGAGACATTTTGCACAATTGTGGTAATGTATCACAGAAAGGTGGCCAAAAGTAAGCACCACTTCGCAGCCATGCAGGTGGTAAGTCCATGTATGTTTGCACTTGGCAGGTGATCTTTACCCGTGTGGGCCAACATGGGGATGCCAAACACTCAGTGTAGCCGCCAACCAACCTTGGGGGCTCCTGAAGCGATTGGATCCAGCTAGCTGACAGCGACTCAGTTTCACATCTCTCTGCGTTTCCTGCGAGGGTCTGGATGCTTCTTCTGTTCAAACTTTTACAGTTGGTTACTAAGCCTACGCTCATGCAATCGAACATATCTCAGGTGGTTTAGGCAGCGGAGACGTTCGGAGTTGCGGCTCGTCTTGTTTGGCGAGTTGGTTTTGGTCATCCCACCCTCATCTGTTTCCAGTGTACCCAGAGCAGCATGTGCTCCTAGATCTCCTTAACATCATATCATCGGAAAAGCTTTCAAGTACGCGATCATGCATAAAAATTCATCCGTCGAACTAACTCCAATTCAAGGCCACTTTTGCGGCGCGCGGTGTGCAGTGTCAAAGTTGCAGTGGAACACAACGCCATGATCCGAGACAACGCAACTTTTCCAGGCTTCATCTATCGTTTCTCCAGCCGCAAAAAAACAACCAAATGAGTTTTCCCGCGAGAGGTGCTTTTGCCGCCCTCCTCCATCTCCTGGCGTGGTAAACCGCGGGGTCGTTGCTGTGCACTCATTGGTAACTCGACAACGGGAAGCTTCCGCGTAGCCAAAAGCTTTCTCACTGTTGATGACCGACACAATCCAGCGGATGGACTAGTAAAGTGCACTGCCGTTAGATCAACAATCACACTGCGACTACCCGCGAGGCGGTGCAGGTCGACCAAGCGGTGAAGCACTAGATGCCAATCGCTGTTTTTCAGAACACCAGATGCCCAAACTGACAGCTCATATCTAGCATTTTGCATCAATGCACATCGGCATAAAATGCACCAATCTCAGGATGTCTAAGGTCTTACACAAGCAGTTCTTAGCTTATGCAACGCACAAACTAAGCTGCGATTAAGGTATGTGATCCTCTAAAAGTGGGGTTGACTGCAAAATACTCTGTATTGAGTAATTTGTGAAATTGGCATATTTAGCAAATGGAGATGGGTCCTTCCACAAGGTTACGAAGTGTATGGGGAGCCTGGATGGACTATTGTGAACATCGAATTGTTCAATCATAGGCTCTCTGTTGCTCGAATAATAAGTTCTGCCACGGCATAAAGAAGCAAATGTTGCCTAGGAATAACTATGTGCTGTGGCACTGAATGGTGAAGCTAGTCTCCAGCGAGACTCCCGGAGCAAGTGACTCTCATGCCAGCCGCCGCCCTTGTTGTATCACCCATCGCCCTCAATCGCGCTTGCCTGACCTGCGTGCGCGTCTAGTACTCCTCTCGTAATACCTGTACGTCTAGCAACAGGCGAAGGTTTTTGCCGAGCACAGACGTGGACACATTCATGTGTTGACCGGAGCGCGCCATTGATTAGTCATGCTTCCGATATGGGCGACCGGCAGGTTCACCACAGTGGTCATAACTGGAAACCTGCCTTCAGGGTTCTTTGTGACCTTGAAAGATGAGGCCAAATAGCAGGATGCCTACTTTGAAGCGCATCAGGCTGTGAAAAGTCTTCTTCTTGTTTCTAGAACACTCAAAACCTGGGGGGAGGGAAAAGCGACCATGACCGGATTTCCATCAAGCACGAGCCGCTTGGACCAGACCGATGTTTTTTCTCAATGCGTGGTCTGGAAACACCGCAGAAGCCTATGGAGACAGGTGTGCAGTCATTACTATCACGATCTGGCCGACAGACTTTGGTAGGACATGTTGGTTGGAATTTGCGACACATGATATCGCTCCTGCTTTCTAGTCTGTTTTCTGCACTCAGACGCCCATCAGAATGGGTGCCAGAGTGTCCAGTCCCGCAAGCCATGAGGGATGTCAGGGCGCGCGCAAGGGTCATCTGCAATCCACTGCCAAACCCGTGTGTTCGAGCGGGAAAGTCCCATGTCAAATGAAAGCCGTTGTGGCACTTGTTTTTCCCTCCAAGAGAATCATGAATTGTATTCGTCTCGTTTTTCCCCGTTTTTGTTTCCGCAGTTTGCGGTTTTCCTGGTTGCTGCAATTCAGTTGGGCCTGCTTGGGGGACGGGGGAGCCATTCAGCAAGACCCACCTGTACCATTTTCTTGGACATAAGAACACCGGAATGTGACGACTTGAACCCTTCACCTTCTTCTCCCCACTGGCTTTCCACAGGGAATTTTAACGTATTACACCACAGTCGTATCATACAATAATCAACATGGCTCAACTGCATAGGTCAAGACTGACATACTAGTCAAGCCTGTGCAGTCTGGATCTTGTCGAAGTGGGACCCTGCCGGTCACAGAACGAAGGCCGCCCATTGGTTAGATCAGCGTTCCCTCCCATCCAGCGCAACCAGCCTGCGGCAGCAACCTCAATTGCGGCGGGACGACAACTTCAGTCGCGACGCAGGAGACGACCAGTTTAGTTATTCGCAGCGCGATGGCCACAGAAGACTTCATGGTGCGTTGGCGTTCATTTCCGCGCGTGCGGGAAATCAAAAATGCTCGCTAAGCTGAGCTTGCGCGTCGGCGCACACTTGGCTCCGACGTAAACACCAGAACCCAACTCGGTTTGTAGAGTTTATAACATAATATTATTCGTCCAGATAGATCGAAGTACTTGCAATATATTATCAAAATTGGGGCACCGGTTGGTTCACTGTGTGAACCGGCTCAAACTAGCATAAAACCAGAATGCCTCCCTGCAGCAACAACCCTGACCATTACGAAGTCACTCCTCAAAGGCGGATACTCGTCTAACCAACTAGATACATCTGAAGACCATAGTGTTCTGGTCTTGATGTCTTTTAGGCATCATTTCCTGGTCAGCACCATAAGGATTAAGTCCCACACGACTTTGTCTAGTTGCTAGACAGATAATAGTGTGATGAGACAGCGACCATTAGTCCTATTGGCTTTCAGCTACCCTTTGGATATTTCTCACCTGAGAATGAATTTATCGACGCTGCTTATGCAGTAATGATAAAGCCTTGAAACATGCTACTGCACCACAGTGAGATACCTTGATATCACTTGCTGTGCAGTAGTTGTAGAGGCATTCCCCATCAAGGTGGAGGCTCGACAGATTTTTCAGTCATATAAGTAAACTTCGTTCCTTTATATTTAATGGAGAAAGAACTACGTTGCCAACCGTAACATCAACTGAAAAAAATCCATACAACCCATGTAACCCCAAATCTGTTCTAACCAAGGCTTTATTCTATCTTAATCTCAATCTTCAATTTACAGGAGAACTCCTCGCGATGAGTAGACCGTCATGTTCTGTGGCTTTCGACAAGTGTTCCATGCACCAGTCCGACGAGCACCAACACTTGAAAGCTTGTCTAACGACCCTACCAACGGAGCTCATCATACTCATCACGGAAGCTCTCGTTCATGCCGAAGTCTGGGGGGGATATGATGAAGCAGAATGGCATGCTCCTTATGAGTCTGTCGACGACTTACCGAAGCCCTTCCCCGGTGTTAGGGCTGCCGCACGACTCGGGTCGACATGCAAGCGTCTGCGTTACATTACAGACCCCGTCATCATGGGATTTGACATCAAACACTGCTATTCATCTTCCCTTCTTCTTTCGGCAAAACGCGGTTCTGTGAGAGGTGTGGCTAAGGCCCTGGCCTATGGCGCTGACATCAATACCCTCGACCGTACAATTTTTGACTCGGAGTTCAAGGATGGTAATGGCTACGAAGCACCAACAGTCAAGCGAATACCGACTAAATCGACCCTGACTGCCCTTCACTGGGCGGCATTCTTCGGCCATGCAGATGTTGTGGCGTTTCTTCTTAGCAAAGGCGCTGATGTAAATGTTAGAGCCAATTTGGGCATGCAATGGTGGCCGACATACTTTTCAGATCCAGATGAGTTTCCCGATCCTCTTGATGGCGGCCATCCTCAGCGCATAATGTTCTGTCCAACACAGGACGATTTTGAACCCTGGTGGAGAAGAGGCTGTTATATTTATGATGACGCCAGATATTGGATTGGAGCAAGTCCTCTCTTCCTTGCTCTTAAAGCTGTTCAAGACACAGAAATAGAGAGTTCCTGGCGCACTTGGGTCGATTCGTGTATAGAACCCATCGTCGAAACTGACAACAGTGGGTGCCGGTTGCGCATCGCCCGCATGCTCATCGACGCCAACGCATCTCTGATCACCCGGCTGAGGGGCTCTATTCACGCGATTCATCAGGCCTGCGCATATCGAGACTACGAGGTAGTCCGATTTCTCGTTTGCTCGATAGGTGTGGATGTCTCGATAACAGATCGGGACGGGAAATCGGCTCTGCATTATATGGCGATGCATCTGATCTTCAGTCCACGGGTGAACCGTGACAGGTATATCATCCCACATCCGATCGAGCGGCAAAAGCTCATTGTTCATTTGTTGCTTGACAAAGGGCTCGACTTGAACTTGAGAAACAATCGGGGATTCACGGCCAAAGACATGGGGCTCGACATTATGGACGAAGGGTTGGTAGTGGAGCGTACATCTCGCCATCGTCATCTACGTTCTAGAGCTGCAACGCCGTCGCAAATGGCTGGTAGGAATCTTGCTAGGTAAATCCTTCTGAGTTAATGGTGACAGGTGATGAGCCTCTTCACCTTGGGCTTTTGGAACCCACAAGATCTGGTAGATGGGCATTTGGCTTGTAGCCAGAATAACCTTACGGCTTTCGAACTGGTTAACGAGAGATTATGTTGAGAAGGTTCAATAATTAGAGATCTAAGGGGGGCTCAGCTGCCTACAATATTCATTACATTCAATTGCAATAACACCCACGCCCTTTTGTATTTGGCCTCTTAAGGGTCCATCCTGCTTTGTCGTCCTTCTTCCCTACCCGGGCCCTTTCTGTTTATCTTTGTCCTTCGTCACCAGCGTCCTCGAAAACAGGGAGAATACAATAGACACCTCGAGGGTTTTACAAGACATCATATCCCCCGAGAAATGGCACCACGATTCAAAGTATTCGAACCGGAGCGCCTCAGCCTTGCATGGAGGGCCTGCCGCCTGAGATAATTCTCGTCATTGTCGATATCCGGGGAGGACATAGTGGCGAGTACGAAACCAGCAACGCATACGACGAGAAGAAGACCATCGATACTGGTTGCGACAATATTGAATTCAATCCAGAAAAAGAGGAATACAAATTGGTGACCTTATTCGACAAGCCATTCCGAGGTATCGCGGATGCATTGCATCTTGAAGGCCGAACGAATGGGATTGACGTTCACCATGAAAAGCCGGACAGATTCCATGCTCAGGAAGTGGAAGCGACGAATATACAGAGGAGACTACAGACGAAGAGCTCCAGAGAATGGGGAGACGGACAGCGGAGATACGGGAGTGAGTGAAGGAACTCAAGAGAGACTTCGCGATGATGAGGGCACAGGAAATAGCGAGGAACTAGAGGTGTCATATCCACTGTCATATTAATCACCGACCATCTCATCAGCTCCCCAAAAAGAAAAGCGCTATACACATTAACGATTTATATTTCTTTCAGACGAAAGCGAATTTTGCAGTTCAATAGAACCATAGAAGATCAGGGGCCCCTTCTAATCCTAAGTGGCAGAGTCTGCTAGCAGTCATCAGAATTAGATCTTATGAAGAGTTTTGCTACCCGGGCAGTGTCAGCTAGCGATTCTGGCAGTGTCCACCACACACGCGTGTAATCCATATATCACCTCTGATCGCCTACACTATTATCGTCTACTATTGTTGTCGCCGCCGCCGTCGTCCTCGTCGTCATTGTCGTCGTTGTCTATGATCGTTATTTTACTGCCCGTCTAGCAAAGCTCCCCGTGAATAGTAGACCTCGATATATATTCGGCTTACCCGCCTGAGACGGCTCTTAAGCAAGCAGGACAGCAACATCGAGAACACATTTTGGAAGTCATTACATCAAACAGGGAAGAGCTAGGATTCTTGGTCTCTTTACGCCCAAATCATGTCTACATAGTATTGTGTTTCTGTGAAGGACTATCCTAGCGAGTTCCCACAAGTTGAAGAGCCTAAAGCACGCAATACACGTCGAAGGCGGTATGTCGGGCCTAGTGAAGTTGTGAGCATCGCCTGACAAGCATGAACTAAGGAGGATGCTTACTGTCTTGGCTCAGGCTTTAACCACACTTGACCCAGTTTGGGCACCTTCCTCCAGGGTTGCACACCTCAGCACAGTTTCCGCCAGCGCTCCCCGTAAAGCAATCAAACTTGCTAAGTTCAATCAATCAATCAATCAATCAATCAATCAATCAATCAATTTTGAAGCCATCGCTAGTTAATCAAGTCAATTATGACCCTCAAACTTGATTGATTGCCTTGACTTATTTGGCAGGGGTGGCTTAGGGCCCGGGGGGGGCCTCGAGGGGGGTTTTTAGGGGGGCCGAGGACCCCGAAAATCCTAGAAAATCGTTAATCCAGGCCGGCCCCCGCCCGAAAACCCGGCTTCGGCCCCTCCGGGCCCCCCCTCTAAGAGCCTCCTTCACGGGCCCTGCCCTCTTAGAACCCTTTCTAAAGTAGGGTCCCTTTATATGTGGGGATACTTGCTAATTAATTACAATTAGTTGCAATTAATTAAGTATGGTATCGCGATGTGGCAATCAAGTTAAGTTTGACCCTCATAATTGACTTGATTGCTTTACGGGGAGCGCTGGTTTCCGCTGGCAGGTCGTGGGAGTGTGGCGCACCCAGAGGCATCGGAAGTTCGGTTGCACTCACAGTAGCATGTTCCCTGTGCAACGATGGTGGCAACTTGTGCCGCGACGAGGAAAAGAGCTTGGAAACGCATTGTGAGGCTAGGGATTGGGGATAAGATGGTCAGATGGTCAATGAATGTCTTAGAATATTGGATCAAAGCCACTTATTGCGATAAGCTAGAGACAAATGAGCGTGAAGAAATCATATCGATCGAGTTCAGTCGACGGAATTCCAGCTTTTATAGATATTGTCTTGCTGGTTGTACAATCATTGCGATTGAGTCAGTTGGATTTGCGTCTCAGAGTCTTGTTTCTGCAGATATCAAAAAGTTGCCTTTTCTGTAGAGTTGAAGCAAGTCGTTCAAGGCTGTGTAGGCTGTACAGCTTGCTGCATAACCTGGACTCGTATCGTATACGACCCCTACTAGATATCGATGAAGGCAAATGTACGTCTGAGACACCGGGAAACCCATCATTACATGTTACGTCCTGTGCTGTCTGGGAAGGCCCGCGCACAGGACAGCAAGCCTACCGTGACGGGTGCAGGAGCTGGCACCACCCAGACACCAACAATCCGCCTTGTTCCTGGGCCCGGTAAGGGGACTGAGCTCGGAGACTTTAATCCCAGACCGGAGATCGGGCGAACCATTCCTTTGCTCGGGGACTTAAGTCTTTCGATGGGCCTTCGCGGGAACGCCGAGTTGGAAAAAGCGGCATAGCGTATCCGTAGAGCTGTCTGTAGTTGTTCTGACGTTTGGGTAAACTTTGGGCCAAGTTGCCGATCCTAAGTAATTGGTTAGAAGTCTTTCGTATCACGCCCATACATGGTAAGTCATGTAAACTTTCTTATATTGAGCCGATGGGATAACCAACCAGCCAGCAGCCTGCCGCCTCCGAGTCAGGGGCCCGGTCCACTAATGAAAATGATCAGTTGTATGCAATTTGGTCTACTCGCAAGATAGCTTGCCCTTTCGAGCTGGATAAGGAAAGTAGCTAGAAACATAGGGGAACCCCGAGATCATATAACATGAGCTCTTTGTTTTCGAAATTCGGTCTTGGAGATGGAATAGGTTTTGTATCAAACGCAGAACCCTTACTACGTACTTAATTCCATTTTCGAAAGGTTTCATCCTCCTCCTGCAGCTTACACATCTTCAACATGTTGTTCTCCGAGATTTTCGCTGTTCTTCTTGCGTGCGCCAGTGTCGCGGCTGCGGGTTGCCGGACTCAGAGCTACCGAGGCACTGTGTACAAGGTCGGCACAGTGGCCGAGTGCACTGGAAGGGCAAGCGCTGTCTGTCAGGCGGGGCAGAGTCAGCAAAAGTTGCAATACAGCTACGACGGGGATGTTTACAATGAGGGCAACGGTTGCGCAGTTGCGGTGAGTAACCCGAGTGCTGAGTGGGACATTATTCTGATCAGACAAATATTTAGGTCACTTGCTGCACGAAGTAATCGACATGGACGCCAACCGCCCTCGGGAGACATCTATCAAGTGTTGCGTGGAGGAAGGCGCACCGACGCAACTTCACTGTTGACGCTGAAGGCGAAGATGCTCACGGGAAGAGTGTTGGGAATGGAGGCGCAGAAGACAAGGGGATGGGTACGCAGGGTATGAAGAGATACTACGAGCAGGAGGAGGATAATGTTACAGAAGGTCGGGAGATTCGACGATTGACTAAAGGAGAGCAGCGATGGAAATTGTAGAATAGATCGCAAAGGAGCTGGTAATGGTGAAGGCAAACGAGGGTGACGGAAAACGAAAACCGTAATATCAAACCTAGGGTAATACTGCGCGTTAGCAAAACATCTAGAGTCATGTGAGGGTGAACAAGCAACACAGAATAGGTCAGCGATACCCATCTATTGTGGTTCATGTCATTGAATCAGCTGAAGGAAACAACCGGCTTTGTGCTAACGGGTGGTACAAACAGAACAAGATGCACTGGTTGCCTACAGCATCTCGGTGACGAAGCGACCAAGCAAAGAATCCTGCCTCGGAAAGAAGCCTTCAGGAACATCGCACAACCGGCACAACATGAGTACCAGTATTGAAAAGAAGAGGATGAATTATCAATTAAACATCTATCCAAACTTTTCCCCAACCCCCTTTTCTCCCCTCCATCCGCATCTAGTTCCAGCTGCAAGGGACCTGGATAACCCAATCCGGGTAAATCAAATCCTTGTTCGTGATGCGCGCAGAGTTCATCTGCTGCAGCTTGTCGGCCGTCGTGCAGAAGTCGTACGCGATGCTGTTCAGCGTGTCGCCGGATTGGATCACGTACGCGCCGTCGGTCGCGCTGTTCTTGGCGCAGTCGCGCTGGCGGCCCGCGTTGTAGTGGCACGGCACCTTGAGGTTCATGCCCGGCTTGATGCTCTGCAGGTTGTTCCACGACTCGATGACCTCGGGGGATGTGCAGAAGTCGGCCGCGATGGCGTCGAGCGAGTCCGAGGACGTCGTGTAGTACCAGCCCTCGGAGGCGGCGGTGTGGTCGCAGGCGCGGCGCAGGCCGAGGGTGGAGCCGAAGGTGGCGGCGAGGACGAGGAGGATGTCGGAGCGCATCTTGGCGTGTGTGTAAATGAGTGTGGTTTGGGTTTGAAATGAGTGTTGGTAGTTGGAGGTGGGTTGGGAAAGAAAGGGTCCTGGGGATGGAGGGCAAGGAGGATGCTCGCGATGTTTATATATATATCAGAATATTATTGAGCATGGACAGTCTTCACCCAGCAACTCCCGCCCTTCGTATTGCCTAAACACAGGGCCTCTCATTAAAGCTTAACCCTCCAAGATGAAAAGCTTCCCTTCCGAAAGGATGTCAACATGCGCCCGCCCGCCCCCAAAAAACCGTCCCATCTTGCGATGAACCCGTCGCACGGACTGCTCCGCCTTCCAGAATGCTACTCTATTAGACTTCACGACAGCCCTACCCCCGCCGGTCGGTTTCACCGTACCACAGGTGTGGGTGGGCTTGCCAACAGGTCTCATTTCTTCGTCTTGAGAATCTTGAGACGGGCGCGACGGCTCGGTGACTGCGGTTCCTGGGCCACGCCAAACGCGCGCAAGATCGTCCTCCCCGGCTGGCGCTGACTCGTTGGTTCGGGTGCCCGTGTGGGGGAGTCATCCCGGAGCAGGCGGCCGGCACTGGACGGCGGACCATCGGGCGACGATGAATTCCTCACCAAGCGATGTGAGAGGCTGACCAGGGCTGAAGTTATGATGACCAGATGTGAAGACTCAATTCCGCTGCAGCGGCAAGGGTTCTAGAACCTCTGCGCACGCTGGGTATGCGAGGCTGTCCGAGTCAACTCGGGTAATCGGAGCAGGCGACTTACTCGCGAAGGCCGTCACCTGTGCGTGACACGGGCCGGCGTGGTGGAGCTGCAATATAACAGGCATTTGACGGTTTGACGCCAGAGTTTTTCCGGCAAATTGCATTCATGTGTTGAGTTTGAGAAGAGGTCTTTGGGGATGGGAGGACGCGTCGACTGAAATTCCGGACGGGATGAGCCGGTCTGTTCAGTAAGTGCCGCGCCGTCATGGAGATCAAACCTGCTGTTGATGCGAAAGAGCGAGTGGTGATAAAGTAAGGAAAGTTGTCTTTTGTCTCGTTGGCTTTTTTTTGTCTTCCATCCACAGATGATTTCTATTGTACAGTTATTTTTTGTCTTCATCGTGGGATCTAGCCCTGAACACCGCCAGGACCGACACATCGTCATCCCATCTAGTTATTTATACAGATGTACATCCCCAACATCCTACAAATGTCCAGCCTTCCTTGCCTGTTTTTATTTTCGGTGATCCAACCAGCGAACGCCCCCTCTTGAAATAAAAAGGACAACAAACGCCTCCCTATATGCACCATATATGCAATCGTGACCAACGTGAACCAAACATCCATCGCACGGCTGCTCATGAGAAGAAGTACTCGCTGTCCTTGAGCGACTGGACGTTGAAGTCGCCCTTCGCTGGGACGGGGGGAAACTTCAGAGGCATCCAGATCTGGGTGGGGAGCTGCCCTCGTTTCTTGGGTTGCTTTTTGTTCAACACGTCCTGGAAGTAGGACACATTATCGTCCTTCTTCTCGAGCATCGCCGCCAAGATACGATCGCCCACCGAGGGGGTCGATTCGACGACATCGCCGGCACCAGCCTCCTCGCTGTCAACGGCTCCTTCGTCGGAAGCGTCCTCCAGGTCATCGGCCTTCACTTCAGAGATCTCCCCAAGACCGAACCCTGCCAGCTCTTGGGCCTCCGTTACAACATCCTCTTCGTCAGCCATCTCTTCGAAAATGCTGGCGGGAGTCACCATCGCCTTGCCCTTGGCCACCTCCTCGGGATCAGAAGAGTTGAGAAGAGTCTGTCTCTCACGCTCTCGGAGCATCTCCTCCTTCAAGCCCCATCTGTTTGCTATCCGGAAATCGGAAATTTTCTTGTGAACAGCGCCTGGCTTTACTTGTGCCATGTACAGAGAGCCTCCGTAGCGGGCTTCGAACTCGGTAGCGAGACGGCCAACGACGTCCTCTTCGTGAATTCTGATGAAGGCATCCCTGAGCACACGGTTCATGGAGTCAACATCTGCAGCATGTGTCCAGAAAGAGTCATGAACGGCGGCAAAGTCGAGACCAAGTTCGTTGCACTCGAGAGCGGAAAGAAGCATGTGTGTAGCGTCGAGAGAATGGATGAAGTTCGGAGGGAAAGCCTGAAGTTGCTTCTTGGCGTGGACGGGATCTGATCTTTCGGGGACGGTGAAGGACATGTCTTGAAGGGCAGTGTGAATGATACGAGTCCCGTGCTTACGGTACGGCTGAGCAACCGGCATTCGTAGCGGGGTTGTCCAGACGATAGTCGCGCGGAATTGTGACAGCATATCGCTTCTGGAAACCTTGGAGTGTTCAGATAGGCCATCCTGAGAGATGAGCTCTATCTGTTCGGGTGTGACAGCCTTGCAGACGCGGCCACCGATCTCGCCGAGCCAGTATTGAATATCGTGTGCACCCTTGAACATGGTTGAAAGTGCCTTGAAAACAAGACCGGCGATGTAGGTAGCACTGGTGAGGTTATTAACGCCAGTCTCTTCTCGGAGTTCCGGGTACAGGGCATCGAGCTGCTTGCAGATTTGCTTCCTGGCTCCGGCAAAGGTGACACCGTAAACATTTGTCATGACTGTCTGTTTGACGACCTTTCTCGTAATCTTGCCGTCAAGACCCATAGCGATGGGATGCTTGACTTCGACGTCCTTTGCAATGTGATCCTTGACGATGTTGGCAACGGCGGAATAAACATCAGCAGGTTTGTCGCTGGGCGCGAGGTTCACTTGCTCAGCACCCCAAGTATCACCACCAAGGGCAGCGTAATGCTGGAGACCGTTGCAGGTACCGTCCTGGTGAACAGGCAGGTGAGACACGTATTTGGTAGGCTCCGGTGACTCGAGAGCCGCTTTGAGCTCGTAGCACGTCGCAAGACATTGCCAGGGGTCCTCGGCCTTCAGCCACCACATGTTGCCGGTCAAGGGGTTGTTTGCCGAGTCAAAAATGTTGACCAAGTTTTCCATCGCGAAAGACTCTCTGTCCTTGAGACTTGCCTTGTCGAACCCATAGACGTTGGCCAAGTGAACCTTGAGCCATTGAAGGCCCCGTTCACCAAGCTCTTTGCCCTTGGCGAAACGCAGAAGGCCACGAACGTGATCGGCACCCATGTGGTTGAGGTATGTAGGCAGGGGGTAGGCGCGACCTCGGAAGTCAACGTTGTGCGGAAAGTAGAAACTCTGGTTCCTGAAGGCCCGGGCGATTTCCAACTGGAAGTTCATGAAGCATCGCTGCGAGTGAAGAGCGCCTTTCTTGTTTTCGATTGCTTTCACGGTTCGGATCCAATTTCGGCGCGCCATAGGATCGTCGCTGAGCTCTGGTTCAGGTGGGTACGCGATGTCAGGAGATAGTTCGGGGAAGTTGGCAAAGGCTTTTCCAGTGTTCCACGCCTCAAGCATCACGTTGAAGACTGGGGTGTTGATTCTCCATGCGGTCTTGCCCAGAATATCCAGCCCTTTGAAAACCTGGTCCATGTCGCCTCGCGTAATAGCTGCTTCGGCATACAGCTTTTGCTCCTTGTCGCCCTGTTTGACACGAACAACAGCCGAGGAGCTCTCGAGGAAACCCCCCTTGTTGAAATCTGTCCAAGGCTCGGGGGGTACCACCATCGGGAGGTGCTTAGCCAGGTAATCTCCTCGTGGCTCTGACTTCATAATGGTGACCAGCGTCTTGTTCAGTAGAATCATGCCGATCTTCTTTCCTCGCTTCAGCCGGAGAGCGTGAGAGAAGGCGGGTTGGTATTGATGAATCAACGTCTGGGTGACGGGCTGCTCCTGAACGACCTTGATCTTGGCTGTCTCGAGGAGCGCCGTGAGGAGCATAGCACCCAACTTCACCTTCACTGCGACCGGCCACGGAGCCTCAACCAATCTCTTGTCTCTGGCCGAGTCATTGCCCAGGAGAGGCTCGGCCTCATTTTTGGGGCTTGGCGTTTTGTTGGAATTTTTGGCGGATTCGGCAAGCACCACACGTCGCCGCTTCGATTTCGACTTCGATTTGGACTTGTCATTCGCTAGTTGAACTTGAATATCTTCCTCGACGAACTTGCTGAGACTTGAGATTACTCCCGCTACCGGGATACCCTTGTCGATGCCCGTAAGAGCCACAGTACTCAAAGCACTAAGAATCGTCAATGCAGAGAGGCGACTGGGGGTTGACAGTCGCATGAAGGGACCGTATAAGCATCGGTCGTAGTCTTCAGGGGTCTTCTTCGCAACAGCTTCGGAGGCATCAATCTTGGCCATCTCGTCCGTCAAGCGAGCCTCCAATGCAGTCTGCCAGTCATACAGTCGGGAGTTCAAGGATGAATGGGAAATGGCGGTGTTCAGGCCCATCTTGTTCAACGACTCGTTCTCCTCTCGCCATCGCGCGATTGCAGCTTCAACGCAATCTCGCTCAAGTCGGGCTTGGATCTCCTTGCGTTCTCGAATCGGCAACGTAGAAATATCGCAGGATTGAGGGAGTTCGTCGAAGAGGCTCAGGGTTTGCTTCAGCGACTTCAACCCAAAGCCCTTTTGTGGCGTGGATAAGACCTCGGGCACCTGGTCAGAAAAAGTGCTGAGATGCTCTTCCTGAGCTGCGAGCTCACTGGGCTCTGGAATCGTGGTGTCTGACGATAGATTGTATGTCGGGCAGATTGCAGTGATTGCGGCGAGGTCCTGGTCGGTCAGGATTTCAGCCATTGACAAGACCTCGAGACCTGCTTCGCCGGGGACCATTCCCATGTAACGATGAATGAGGCGGCTGAGCCTTTCGGGGTCGCGCTCGGAGAGCAAAGAGGACTTGAGCATGCACGCGATTGTCTCGGCGGTCTGCGGATAGCCTTTCTTTCTGATATACAACTCATACCACGTTTGGAGGGCCTCCGCCTGTGCGCGATCTGGGTGCAGGCGCAGTTGATCGAGAGATGCGCGAAGATAGCGGGTGTGCAGTACGGCGAGATCTTCTCTTGGAAAGTGGTCAAACGCAGGTAGGGTCAGCCGCTTGAGGATGGCGGCGGCACGATCAATCTTGCCTACACGAATGCAGGCGTCAAAGAGAGGAATCATTTCCTCTGCACTTCCAGGGATGCCGTATATATTCACACGCTGTCTCTCGGGGGTAGGGTCGTCTTCTGGCACAACGAGGGGCGAAGAGGGGTCGAACGCCCTTAGCTCGTAGTTTCTTGGGCGGTTGTTGGCATCTTGCAAGGATGGCAAGATGGAGTTTTGTAGACGGGAGTAGTCTGATGGCTCAATCGGCTGGTAGTCGTCGACTGCGGTGGCAAGATTCCTTCCTGGTTTGAATGTTGATGTAGCATCGAAGCTCTTTCTTCTCGTCACCGGGCGGGCATCATGCTGCGTGCTCAACAAACGTATGCTCGATTCGGTCGCGGGGATGCTCGTGAGGGGAGATCGCAAAGTCGGTCGGAGTGGTCTGAAGACGGCTGCCTGATGGAGGGAAAGGGCCTTCCGGCCATGCCTCAGAAGCATCTTGGGCGCCAACCCCAATCGATGGGATGGAAGGTGGCGGCGGCAGCAGCGGCGGTACAACAGCCCGGCGTGACTGCTGTGCGTTCAATGGAGACGCTGGTACATTAAATAGAGAATGCGAAAACTGAGACAGAGTATATTACAAGTACAAGAGAAGGTGCACCTAATTGCATGGCGGTGCGAAAGCGCATGCAAAAAAAAGTTTTGGTGTAGGGAGAGTGGAG
The DNA here is from genome assembly GCA_025328345.1 of Colletotrichum sp. SAR11_59. Taxonomy (NCBI): domain Eukaryota; kingdom Fungi; phylum Ascomycota; class Sordariomycetes; order Glomerellales; family Glomerellaceae; genus Colletotrichum; species Colletotrichum sp. SAR11_59. The sequence goes on from JAKMXC010000044.1 coordinate 73,201, forward strand.
GTGAAGATGCACTCGACTCGACGACGACGCTGGGTGGTGGTGGTGCTGCTGATAGGAGTCCTTCAGAGCTATCGGTATGAAAAAAAAAAAAAATTGCCATCGTTTGGCCCGGGTGGCAGACCGGATCCACTTGGAGGAATGGGCCAACGGCGTTGCTGGGAATGTTCGATGAGCGGGTCTACTACCAAAGCAGACTAGCGCCCAGTGTATCTGGTCATCATTCGTCACGTGGCATCGCGTTTCTCATTTGCTGCGCTGGGATGAGTTCCTTGGAGGCAGTATACGCAGTATTATCCTGCGTTAATTTTTCACTTGTGATCACGAAATGGCCAACTCATACCACATTAAATGTCTCTCTTCACTAGTCTGTGGACAGGATGTTGGACGGTAAACGCTTTGTAAATGACAGGCAAACCTGGGAACCCACTCCGTGTACCATGTCATTGGCAGGCGCCACGGACGTGCCCACGCGCTCTTCCCCGCTGAAAAAAGCTCTTGCCGTGGGGCGCGCCACCAAAAATCCGATCGTGCCATTGCTGCACCGGATGTGATTACCTAAGAGGGGGAGAAAAGTCCCAAGCTCTAGCTTCAGGACGCCCGCCTTTCGGGGCGCCTAAGCTGGATTTCATGCGAAAAGTCCTGCATCTGCCAACCACAACTACGACTGACAATCCCCGTCAATCTTGGAACGAACATGGCTTCGCGACCAGCATTCGCAGCTCTTGGCTGCTTGCAGTGTCGTGGCCGCGTTCTGAGGGCCATCACCGCAAACTTCAACCAGATTCTGCGAGCCCCAGCACTTGCGACAGCTGTGCCCCTTCGACCTCACAATCTGCGCCGGGCTTTCTCGACGTTGCCGCCAGACGCACCCAAGGCCGCCACCGAATCAGGCGCAGAAGAGCCGGCTTCCACGACTCCCGAAGCCGCTCCTTCTACCCACGAAGGCATCGAAGAGAGCAACGCCGGCGAAGATACGCCATGGTTCCTGCAAGTCGACCCTCCAACGCACGCCCCAACCCAGCATGTGTCGCCCCTTCCCGAACTACCTGAATCGCCCCCCGCCATTCTCGAACCGCTTATGAAGTACGTGTACGAAGAGATGGGCCTTGACGAATTGTCTCTACTCGACCTGCGCGCAATGGATCCCCCTCCCGCCCTTGGTCCGAACCTCTTGATGCTTTTCGCGACGGCGCGAAGCGAACGACATCTCCACGTCTCGTCCTCCCGCTTGGTCAAATGGCTGCGACACACGCACCGTATAGAGTCAAACGCAGACGGCCTTATTGGGCCCGGCGAGCTCAAGACCAAGCTTCGCAGAATGAGAAGGAAAGCAAAGCTGTTAGGCTCTAGTGCCACGATCACCCCGGGCGGCGACGACGGTATCTCCACGGGATGGATCTGTGTCAATCTTGGAACACTTGGTGCAAAATACGGGGAGGGTGCGCATTTTGATGCGGATGGCAACATGTCAGGTTTTGGCGCCCCTGTCAGTGGCACTACCATTGTTGTGCAAGTCATGACCGACGCACGGCGGAAGGAACTGGATCTGGAGCGCCTATGGAGCCAGCAGCTCACTCGCAGCGAGGTCCAGACTCAAGCGCTGGCCGAAGGTGCCAAGTTCCAGCATCGCTTTGGCCAGCTTCCGCCTACGACTGATCGTTCAGCCAAGGGCAACTCTGCTATGCCCCAGCAAAAACGTCTGTTCTCTACGTCCTTGAACAGGACGATGCCATATGCAGCGGAGCCGACCACGAGCCCACCTGCTCGTAGGTCCCGCGCTGCAAAGCCCACGGCTAAGGAACAGTCCACTCCTGCGACACTTACCGAGATTCGCCAGTACCTTGATTCGATCCGCTGGGAAGGCATTAGGGTCGATAGAGAAAAATGTCTGCACCTTCTGGAGCTCATCTTTCGAGCGCCCTCTACGGAGGATAACCACTCTCAGATCCAGGCTGATCTCGCCACAGAACTGATCACCACGATGAGCGAACGGGGCATCCCGATTATGGAGCCAGATGTCATCAGCGTCATTATCGAATCGATCGCAGTCTCTGGAGCGCGCGGAGAAAAGATCGAAGCCATCCAATCCAACTTGGAAATGGTCTTACTCCAAGCCACATCGTCCTGTCCAACCCCAGCGGACGCCATGCGACTTATGAGAGCCTACCTCATCCAAGGCAACTGGGACAAGCTCTGGGACACATGGTATACTCTACCGAGATACAGCCAACGCCGTGGACCGGAGATGTATGAGTTCTTCTTTCAGCAGACGGCCGAGACGGGAGACAAGCTCAGGTGCATCGAAGTGCTTAGGAAATGCGCGGAGGAGATGTTGACGGAGGAGCCACCGGTCCTGCCGACAGACGCAGTATGGCAGGCTGTCAGAAAATGCATCAGAGTCGCCGATCCTGCGGCCGAAGCCGTTGCGAAGAACATTCAGACGATGGGTGCCACGAGTGCAAGCAAAGTCAACAGTCTGGAGTTTGTCAAAATCTGGCAGCAACTTGACAGTATTCGACAAAGTCTCTAATCGAGCCTGTCTGCGGCTGGACGGATTGCGGCAGAATCCTCTTGGCACGATAACGATAGGATCCTCGTCCGTTACGACGGGCATCGGCGCCCACCGGTCACCGGCGGTCATCTCACGAGGGCACGATAAAGGAACGATGCCGTCGTCCCTTTCTGCATGATGTCGATGCAACAGCAGTCAGATTTGTACAACACTGTCATAATACTGTACCATACACTCTGCATATGACCAAGATATGAAGACGAAATACATATTTCTCGCCTCGCTATACCTTCGACCTTTCAGTAAATCGAGTGAAACAGTGCTCAGTGCGACGCAGAGGGAATGATTTCTCACATCTCAGACCTTCCTAATCGGGCAGTCCTCCGCCTTATCTCTCAGAAGTTGGCGCCGCCACGGCAGAGCATGCGGGGGATCATCGGAGCTGATTTTTTTACGCCAATTTTTTTCACGCACTAATGCAGGTGTAATCCGACAACAGTGCATCCAATATTTCCGCCTCAACTCTTGGAAAAGCGTCTGACTTGTTTGCCAAGACCAGTCGATCGCTTTCGGGAACTGGTCGTCTGGTAGGTTTCCCAAAAGTTCATCTGCACTCTGAAAGAATTGCTTCTCGGCCGAAATCACGCCCGTTCCTGGCTATCAAGATCCCCGGCCCCCGGACACCAGCATTGTTGTTTAATTCCTGTCCCCGGCCGAGTCCGTCCAATGACACTTCGACAAGCACCCCTCCACACGCTTGATCGGCATTAGAATCAACCTTAGCCCCGTACTTATGCGAACCTCGCGATTCCTGAAGAAGCAGGAGCACAAAAAAACGTGGTCTGCATCGCCAACCTCCATGGTCGTCTTCTCCTCTCCAATATGCACTCGCCCGGGCAACGCGGCATCTCCCTTACCGCCAGCATGGATTCACCCGACCTTACGTCGCTCGTCCACATCGCACGTGGGCCCTCGCCGACCAACAAGAGATAAACCGCATGTAGCACACTCCTCAGAATGTTACATATAAGCCTTCCCTCCCCGTCTTCCCAGGACCATGGTCTCACTCTCAACCACCCCATTCTCCTCCGCCAAGACCTCTCTTCCCCCCTCAGCGTAACACCCGCAATGGCCCGTCTCCTCCCGCTCGCCGTCTTGGCGTCCCCCCTCCTCCCCGGGGCCATGGCCTGGGGCTCCATGGGCCACGCCGCCGTCGCCTACATCGCCACCAACTTCGTCGCCCCGGAGACCAAGTCCTACATGCAGCAGCTCCTCGGCGACACCTCCGATGACTACCTCGCCTCCGTCTCCAGCTGGGCCGACTCCTACCGCTACACCACCGAGGGCGCCTTCACCTCCACCTTCCACTACATCGACGCCCTCGACGACCCCCCGGCCTCCTGCGGCGTCGACTTCGACCGCGACTGCGGCCCCACCGGCTGCATCGTCTCCGCCCTCGCCAACTACACCACGCGCATGCTCACCCCCTCTCTGTCCCTCGAACAGCGCCAGATCGCCGCCAAGATGGTCATCCACTTCACCGGCGACATCGGCCAGCCGCTGCACTGCGAGAACCTCGAGCTCGGCGGCAACGGCATCGCCGTCGAGTTCGCCGGCGCCAGCACGAACCTGCACGCCGCGTGGGACACCAACATCCCGCAGAGCATCTCCGGCGGCAGCGGGCTCGCCGTCGCCAAGACGTGGGCAGCGAACCTGAGCACAGAGATCAGCGCCGGCGACTTCAAGAGCGCGGCCAAGTGCTGGACGCAGGGCTTGAGCCTGGCGGACCCACAGGACATGGCGCTGCAGTGGGCCACGGAGAGCAATGCGTTCGTGTGCACCGTGGTCCTGCCCGAGGGCCGCGCTGGGGTCGAGGGGCTGGATATTAGTGGCGCGTATACGATGAGCGCGCAGCCTACTGTGAGCATGCAGATTGCGAAGCAGGGGTACAGGTGAGTTTTCAGAATCATATCTCTTGAGAGTGTAGGCAAGCTGACGAAGTTTCTAGACTGGCCAAGTGGTTGGATGCCATTGTCGCCGAGGTTGCCTAAGCCAAGGCCAGGAGTTTGTGAGAATGGTTGATGAGTGATGAGAAATGATGTTGAAAAGTATTGATGAAGGCACGCTTCATCGGCGGCCACGGGTTGATGTGTTGGGGTGTAATGTGTAGTCGCCGTAGATCTCGCTTTGTCGAGTTGGTGTCCATAGTCCAATATCTATGAGCTTTTAAGAACCCAAAACTGCATTCTCTGCCAATTAATGCCGAGAACGTCACGCCACGCATGAGGCCGCTTGAAGTTTCTATGTCTGGACTCTGGGTATTAAGCTTAGACTTATACTTCGATTGAGAACAGGCGTGCAGATGATGCTCGTGGAAATAATGATAACAACAGCAATAGAGGTGACAAAGAGGACGATGATGAGAATAACGAGGATAGCAAGGGTAACAACTATGACGACGAGGACGATAAGTGTTGAAGACGAGGGATGATGACAGTGGTAGAGATAATGATAGGAGAAACAACTCCAATGGCAGAAGCGACGATGGCTACAGCATCAACAACGACGATAGTGCAGAATATATATACATCAGCCCACAGGAAACGTAGTCGCTCTGGCATAGGAAATGAAGTTGTACATACGCATGGGGCGGTGTTGAATACAGCGTCCTAGTAGTGGCTTCTTCAGCAGGCAAATTAGAAGGCAATTCTTTCGTTTATTTCGATAACATCCACCCTTGCCCTCAAAGTCTGGCGTCGCCTTTAATGGCCTCTCTCAACATTGGCGCAACTTGTTTCCTGGAGTGTCTAATGTTCCCCTGACTCCACGCCATCCGCCACTCGTCCTCTCCAACCTGGTCCAGCCTCCCCTCCCCCCAGCTCTCCAGGCCCAGGTCATCCTTCCACCCCTCCAAAAAGTTCCGGCATACCTCCACCGCGTTTTTGTTGAACGCCCAGATGAACAGCTGCCGCTGGAACTTCCCATCGGGGTGCGCCGTCGTCATGATGACCCCGATATCCAACTTTCTCTCCGCAGCCCACTTCCGAAACTCTTCGAGCAAGACGGTGTGGTCTCCGTCGGCCTTGGAGAGCAGGTACTCCAGATTCTGCACCACAGCCGACACGCCCATCACGGCGGGCTTTGAACCAGAACCCTGGTCGTCCCACTGCTTGTAGTCCTTGCGGAAGATGTCGCGGAAGCCGAGGGAGGAGATGTCCTCCTTCACGTTGGAGATCTCGTTGAAGAAAGCGTCCCGATCAAACTTTGCGCCCGCAATCTTTTCCAGAAACTCCACGGCCGAGACGTCTTTGGGGGTCGTCTTGTCCTTAGACTGCAGGTTCGTCGTGTCGATCAGGATAGGCGCCAAAGCCAGCCTCGCCAGCTGCACATCCTCCTCCTTCCCTTCTCCTCCCTCCGCGGCAGCGGCTTCCCACGCCTGACGACAGTACTCCACTACCAGACTCGCACAGCTACCGCACTTCTCCACCACGCGCGGCTCCTCCCCGGTTTCCGTCGGGACCACGCCCTCATCAGCATGGTGGTCCACACAACCCACAACGCGGCTCGCGAATCGTTTCGAAAGTGCGCCCGTGAGCGCGTTGTGGTCAACGAGGACCCAGCGGGTGTCGTCTGCGGGGAGCGAGGGCGGGATGTCGTCGAGGGTGAGCAGGTCTGCGGGCTTGAGGTCGGCATGAGCAAGGGCGGCGGTCATTTCAGGCCGCAGCTTGAGGTCGTCGCGGGGCAGGTTCGAGATGGGGATGTGCAGGGTATGCGGGGGGTTTGTGGTGCGCAGGTAGGCGTAGATGACGGCGGAGCAGAGCGAGTCGAGGTCTGGTTCGATATCGTCAGCTTTGTCTTGTTCAAGAGACAGAAAGGAGGACTTGGGGAAGAAACGAACCTGCAGACTCGTTTCCAACGACCAACGTCAAAGGGCTCTTTCTCTGCGCAGCAGGCGCGACCAGCGCAGAGCGCGCGCTGGCGAGGAAGGCGCGCAGAGATGTCCTGGCAGACATTTCGAGTCTGTCGCCCTTTGGGCGTGGTGTCTTGGAGGGACGAAGTTGGAGCCGGGGTCACGATTGCTGACGAACTGCAAGGTAGAGTAAGACAGGGAATGACGTCGGCGTGTTTGGAGGGGTCCCGGTTTGTGGTGGTGACACAGCAGGAACTCCCCAAGCTTCCTACCTAGCTCCCCCGCCAGCCAGGCGTAAGCGCGTTATCAGCGCAGCGCGGTCCGTTATCGCTTATCGCGCCTTCCCCCCCGCTATCGGCGCCACCTGGGCCCCTCATCGCGGGGCAATTTGTCACTGGACGCTTGAATCGTGGCTCGTCCGGGACCGCGGTGACAACGGCTTCTTTGTCCTCTAAAGGGCGCGAGGCTTCTCTTCTTGTTCTTTTTTATCGGCGCTTTGTTCCCCTTGTGCTGCTTGTCACTTTTCATCTCATAGATCTACATATCTTACATACGCGCTTCATCTTATATCGAGTTACTTCATTTCTTGCCCCTGTTTTGAATATCCAGTACATATTTCACCGAAATGATCGACAAGATGGGTTCCCAGGCACCGCGCATTCGCCTTGCCATCATCGAGGCAGACACACCGCAGCCGCAGACAAATGCGCAGTACGGCGGTTACGGCGGCGTGTTCACCTCACTCTTGCGCCTCGCCGCGCTTTCCTCTGAGCCGCCCGCGCCGCTAGACTCGATCCTCGATATCTCGGTGTACCACGCCGTCGGCGACGAGGCGGTCTATCCTGAGCTGGACTCCATCGACGCCATCCTCATCTCGGGCAGCAAGCACAACTCCTTCGACAACGACCCGTGGATCCTGAAGCTGGTTGATTTTACGAAGAAGTGCATCGAGAGCGACAGGGTGAGAGTCATTGGCGTCTGCTTCGGCCACCAGATCATCGGCCGCGCGCTCGGGGTGGAGGTCAAGAGGAGTGAGCTGGGCTGGGAGGTTGCTGTTGTTGATGTGAATCTTACGGAGAAGGGCAAGGAGCTGTTCAAGTTGGACAAGATGGTATGTTCCTTCCCCATGTGCTCGACCTGAAGATGAGGACAGAAGAACTGACCGGAATACCAGCGCATCCACCAAATGCACCGCGACGTTGTCACCGCCAACCCTCCTGGCGCGGAGTCTCTTGCCTACACCGATCTCTGCCCCGTCCAGGGCTTCTACGCGCCAAAGAAGTACATCACCGTCCAGGGCCACCCTGAGTTCACCGGTCCTATCGTCAGTGAAGTTCTCAACGTCCGCCACAAGGCGGGCATTTTAAGCGATGAGATGTTTACCGATGCTATCAACCGCGCGAATATTGAGCATGACGGTGTTGCTATTGCGAGGGCTTTCCTGCGCTTCTTGAGGGAATGAAGTTGTAGATGATTTTGGTTTAGAGCAATAGACTAGCGATTATTTTGATATCCTCTTCTGCCTTCCTTTTAAAGTGTTCCTGTCGCTCTTTCCCATATTCCGTCCTATCTGTCGAGGCTTTACTGCCTTCCTCTTTGGACCTTTGCGCCTTCTCATTCCATGTCCATATTCTCATGGCTTCCTTCCACGATCTTCTTTCTTCCAGTGTAGCTTCCCATACTTCCTTCCACACTCGACGTAGTTTCCGTCTTCAATATTGATCCTTCCTTCTCGATAGAGCCTCTTTTCATCCTGAGCAGTCCCAAGACCTATTTAAACCGGCCCTGTCTCCATTGGCAAGCTCAACCTCTCACAAACCTTTCAACCACCCAACCTTTCACAATCCTCCCACCTTCCCTCCTACCTTTCACCACTCAGACATCTTTCACTCACACATACCCTTCTTATCCTAGCAACACCTCGTATGACTTTCTCAACTCATCACTGATTCTGAATTCCATACGGAAGGCTCGAGGGTCGCCTTCTCTCTGACCTCTGTTTCCTCCGTCTCTGGTGTCGTTTCTCCCGGTCTCAATCGCAACTTCCCCTTCCGGAACCACAACTCTTCCCTCCCATCGCTGCAACTCAACCTTCACGTGGCTTTCTTTCTACGTGTGAAGGCATTCGACATCAATTCCCTTCTCGACTCACCTTCCTCAACCATTTCAATCTCACCATTCGATCATCACGGCAGTTTCCACAAGCTTTCACCTAACCAAATTTGGGCGATGCTCGTTGCCTGAAGAGCTTTTTGACTCTCAAGGTTGCAATCCTACTCTCTCACGACCTTACCTCTCCGTCAAAAACGAGTCACAAACCTTTCTACAACTCATACCCACCACTCATCATGGCAACTCCTCCCAGAGATGAGGAGCCGCAGAACGCCGACCACCTGGAGCAAAGGAAATTCTCCTTCATGTTTGATGAAGAGGGCAACTACAACGAGACGCAAGCATTCCAAGTGCTCCAGAAGGCAACTTATGGCGACACTCAACCGGAGGACATCATTGACCAAACAATCCGCGAGACTCTTGAGGAAAGCCAGACCCCGAGTATCGCCTCAGACGACCGCCACAAACACCTTTTGCAGGAACAGCATGACGAGCCAAGCGAGCTCTTCGTCCCAGTCAACGATGAAGAGAGCGACGTTTCAACACCTCCTCAGAATGAGCCCCAAGTCAGGGAAGAGCCCGATTCCGATGACGACCTCATGATCATTGACATTCAGGATGCATCCGAAGAAGCTCGGAAGGAATGGTCCAAGCCGCGCGACCCATGGACAGTCGATCTTACAAATGTCAAGCAGGAACCCGTGGATGAAGGTTTCGACCTTGCGCATGTCAAGCAAGAACCCGTGGATGAATCATTGGATATCCGCCATGTGCAGCGTTCAACGACAGGAGCTTCTCCTGAACCAGACACACCGCCTGTGAAAATCAAGACGGAGGACGAAGCTCTTGTCAAGCGCAGAGCAGAGCTGGCTTCCAAAGTTCTTGCTGGTACACTGAGTTCCGAAGATATGGCCGAGTTGGCTCAGATCACCGCGCAACTGCAGGGAATGCAAGATGCATCGGCTGTTACTCAAGTCCAAAAGCCAAGTGACAAACCAACGAAGAAACGCAAGGCACCCGCAAAGAACGCAGCTGAATATTTCGCTCGCCAGCAAGAGAAGGAAGAGGAATCAGAAAAGAGACGACAAGAACAACTTGCGAAGAAAGATTCAAGTGGGAAAGGCTCCCGCTCGGCTAAGCGTCAGAAGCTTTCAGCAAAGCAAAAGAGACAGCTGGAGCAGGGAGCACAACGGCTTCAAAGCATGCACAGAGTGCCGGACACCATTCAAGAACGAGCTGATCAGGGTGACCTGCCGGAGGAGCCCGACATTCAAGCCACCAGGAACCATGAACAAATCAAAGAGATCATTCGTTCCGCCCCGGAGGATGCAGACAAGGTCCAATTGGCAGACGATCTGAGAGAGCTCAAGCAGGCTATTCATGCCTGGGGCAATGGAGGCTGTCTCGCGAAGGGCGGAAGGGGCGCGAAGTGGAAGATCAGAGGCATGAAGAGTCACATGCCAAGCTACCAAATTGTTGTCGGCGCCTGGATGCTGGGACGAGAGCTGAAGCAAACTCGGGATCTCCCGCGGGGAGGAATCCTGGCAGACATCATGGGAATGGGAAAGACAATCGAAACTCTCTCATGTTTGGTTGGCAACCAGGCCTCAGATGAACTCAAAGAACAAGGAAAGGGTGCAACTCTGATTGTGTGTCAATCTGGACAGCTGATTGAACAATGGAAATCGGAGATCAAGAAACACTGCGAAGACAAGAGGTTCTCTACGAGCGTCGTTCACTACAAGGCCGGCAACAAAATGGACATCGAATTATTGGCCACTTTCAACATCGTGTAGGTGTTACGGACATGCCTGCAAAACAACAAATATGGAAAGCTAACAGAGTGATACAGACTTGCAAGCTACAACCAACTCAGAGACAGCATTCCGTCTGCGAAAGAGCGAGAGCAAATGATGAAACAACTTCCAGATGTCGAAGAGTACAATGAATGGCTCGAAGAGCGAACTGGAGACCTCTTCCACATCGACTGGCTCAGAGTCGTGCTCGACGAATGCCACATGATCAAGAATTACAAAACGCACTGTGAGTCAAAAATATCTCCATGGTGTTCAGACCTGGCTGACTTATGTGTGGACAAAGCTGCATATGCGTGCAGCGAGCTCAAAGCCAAATACCGATGGGCCGTATCAGGAACTCCACTCATCAACGATGCGGAAGGTAAGGCGACGGAGCGCATCGCAGTGTTGCCATGGCTGACTTTGTCTAGAGCTTTTCTCCTACTTGAAGTTCCTCAAGTTCAACATTGGAGACCTTGGTGACTACGTTCGAGAATACTGTACCGGGGTAGGCCCTTCTACAAGCCTTATCCGCATTAAGGATTCTGACAAAGTCACAGGAGGAAGCTGAACAGAAGCATAAGCAACTAGCTTACGATATCATGTACAGGAGGTGGGTCTTGAGATGCTCAATTCGGAGTCAGTGCTAACCTCTACATTAGAACTCACTCCGACAAGTTTCTTGGGCACCGAATTCTGAATCTGCCAAACACTCATCCCACTCATCAATATCTGAAGCTGTCTAAGGAAGAGACGGTGATTTTTCGGTGAGCTTTTGATAAATACTTCGGGGACTAGGCTCCTTTCCTAACACGTCTTAGAATGATGGAAAGATGCTTCAGACGCAAAATGAACGAAGATCTGACGAAGGGTATCGCCGAACGACAGATCATGTGCTATCTGGTCATGCTCCTGAGACTTCGGCAAGCTTCGACGCACCCTTTCCTTCTTGAAGGGATGATGGGAGAGTTCTTCACCCTCAAGGACCTGGAGATTACCAAAACCCGACTCGCAGCGTTGAAAGGCGTGCAGACGGTATACGAGCAGATTGGCACTTGGGAGCAACGTCATCAAATGCCAGATGACCGCGTTCTCGCAATCTGGGCCGAGGCAGAGCGCAGGAGAGCAGAAGGAACCACCAAAAGCAGGCTAGATGGAGTTGTCACCCAAAGCCTGATGCATGCCCATGCAGATGCGAAGCGACATCCGAATCCCGAGGATAGAGATGGAGGGCCATGGGGAGCCGTTCTAGACATCCTAACCGCTGACAATGGGAACAACAACGAGAACGGCGACGGACATGACGACGATGTTGACAGCGTGGATGACGTCCTCGAGAACTCAGATGGCATGGTTCCAGATGAGTACCTCCCGCGAAGTTCTGCCAATCGTCATGAGAACAACAGTCAGTTCCCCGAGCAGGATGAAGGCTACCTCAACCCATTTGGACAGGGTGACTTTGGTCTGTACTTCGACATGGACCGGCAGCTGGACTATTTGGAAAGACTGGAGACTCTTCGCATTGCAAAATGCGCCATTTGTGATAAAGAGCCACTCGATGCTGTGCGAGGAAAAGGGAGAGTAAGCTCAGCATTTTCCTCGACGAAGTCGGACATGTTGCTAACATTGCCAGTGCGAACACATCTTTTGCACTAGATGTATTGTGAAGCATTTCGCGACCAAGGTAAGTGTCTGATGAACTGGTTACAAACCTTATCGGCTAATTCAGATGATACCTGTCTAGGGAAGAAACTGTCCCGTCAAGAAATGCCGAAAAGTAGTCGGCGAGCCTGTGAGACTTCAAGGCTTCGAAGACGACCAGGACTCAGATGATGGGGCTCGCTCACCAAATGGAGGCAAGCGATTCAAGGAAAAGGAGTACCTGAAGGGATTCGACTTCGGGGGTTTCCAGCCCTACGAGGATGACAAGAAAGACAAGAAGCCGATGCGATTTCTCCAGATCAGCGACAGAAAGCGCGGAACCCCCGTCACCCCAAGTGCAAAGACTACGGCCTTGAAGGAGACGATTCTGAGGTGGCAAGCTGAGGCGCCGGAAGACAAAATCATCAGTGAGTTCCCCTTCCTCTGTCGCAATTTTGTGCACACTGACAAAATTTCCTTTACAAGTCTTCAGCCAATTCAACGGCTGCATGAGGGTCGTTGCCCGCATGCTTGAATCCGAGGAAATTGAATATGCCTATCTGAGCGGTGCGATGAACACCGAGCAGCGGAAGAAAGCCGTCAAGGAGTTTGAACATGGCGATGACGTGAAAGTGTTGATTGCATCACTGCGCGCCGGCGGCACAGCTCTCAACCTTACTCGAGGCAACCGAGTTGTGCTCATGGAGCTATGGTGGAATCACGCCGTCGAGCAGCAAGCTTTCGCTCGTGTCTTCCGCATCGGACAGAAGAAGGAAACCCACTTTGTGCGTTTTGTGGTTAATACGCCAATTGAGGAGCGCATGCTAGCCATGCAAGTGGACAAAGTCCTGGCCATCGATGCAGCCTTGCAGGACGGCGGACCGAGAGCTCCCAAGGTGTCAGTCGAAGACATTGCTTCGCTCGTCGGCAAGATCGTCAGGGATGAGAACGGCCAAATGGTTCGTGTCGTTGCTGACTACTCAGATGCGGAAGATGAGGAGGAGGAGGACCGCCAGCCTCACGATGCTACCACAGCGGCGGCTAGATTGGACAAGGAACCGGAACCGGATCTTCCAGGCTTTGTTGTTCCCGATGACGAGGTCGAGTACGAAAATGAAGAGTAGGAGGTCCAGGTGATCGATGCCAAAGATGGGCCTTGACACGTTGACAAGAGAAGGGGAATTTTTCGATCACTATCATTCGAACAACAACTTCTTTCTTTGCCGGCAACATTTGGCGACACGACTTGCATTGACATTTTCAGCATTTCATTTCTTCGGTTTTCGAAACAACGCGACATAATTCTTTACACTACTAGATCGCATGGACGCTTATAATTTTACAAGCGTCGCTGATTATGCGACTACTCATTTCTTTTCTTTTCTCGCATTTTCAACTTTTTCTCACGGCACACATTTGGCTTGGTGGATCGGCACTGAGCTTGGGAAGCATCTTGAAGAAGGCCACGGTACAGGCTTGAAGACTTGGGAACGCACAGATTGGGATAAGGAGGTTTAATGGAATTTTCGGGGGACAGGATATGAGGGAGGCGTCATGTTACCTCATTCGATGGGTTCCGGCCGCGCCTTCTGGTTTCTCATCATAGATACACTCTTAGAGATGGAGTGCTGATGTTTCCGCGAGCTACTGCAAATACAAAAGTTTCTGCTTTATAGAATTGCTTTCGTCCAGAATCATACCATTGGTGAGGGGGAAGTTCATTAGGAGTATCTGTCCAGAAATTGCGCATCGCTTAAGCTGACTTCAAAGGCATGTCTGGCGCCCGTGTTGGCGAGCCGGATGCCTTCGGTATTATTGACCGCCCAGTTTAAGTGTGGCAGAGGAGAGACAGGGCAAGAGGCCCAGAGCGGGGACGGTGCCATGGTTATCAACAAGCCAAAGACTCGTCCGCAATCAAAAGATTGACAATGTATGTTCTCTTCGCCCTCAGGAAAAAACCCATGCCTAAGCTGAGCATTCAATGGTATGAAGTAAAGACGCCAGACCAGGGCTCGAACGAGGACAGTATTGAGAGTGTTTTGAAAGACCCTCGCCTCTTTCATATCAAAGAGCGCACAAGAGCATGAGTAGCGGTACTATAGGAGGGGAGGACAGGGACGACGACGAGGAAGACAACGAGGAGGATGACGAAGAGGACGACGATGAGGAGCGAGAGCGTCGTAACGGGTCGCTTATGAATTTAGTCGCCAGCTTCAACTTTTGGCTTCGTAGGTGGCTGTTTCGCGAGAGAGGAGTGTCGTATGATGTCTGCCCAAAAATAAAAGAAAGTTCTCCTCAAACCGAAAGAGGCATGATTTGCTCCTGATAGCTACGAGCGAGGCCCGTCAGCCTTACAGCGTTACTTGCAGGCTACTGTTTGTGTTGTGCGTGAGACATGCCAGCCACATGTCTCAGATACTTGTACATCTTACTGCCACATTCGGCACCATGGTTTCTTGCAAGGGCCTGCAATTGGTCCGAGCAGGTAATTAAGGGCGATTAGACTCAGCTCGCCACAAAAAGGCTTGGGTAGATCTGCAGTCTGTTCGCTTCTTTCGCAGGCTTTTCGACAGGATCGTCATTCCATTGAATGTCACCGGCGAAGCATACGTGACAGAGACGTACGTCTTTTTGAGGTGGGGCTGGCTGGCGTTTATATTGGCTCAAATCCTGCTGTCGATCTTGCTGGTGGGCGTGGCCATTATCCAAAAGGCAGGCCGGGCTCGGGGTGGCGAAGAGCTCGATTCTGCCATCCTTCTTTGCCGTAAGCTCGCAGGATAAGCGCGCCCTAGAATAAGAAGGTACTAAAAGCATTCAGCAGAAAGAGATGGGAAGCATGATTCAAAACACGTCTGGAGCAGGTTGGCGCCTTGGGCTAGCAGAGAGGGGTTGGGTTCTTAAGCGATGAGGGTGGGATGATATCTGTCGGGGAACCTCACTGATAGAGAGAGGAGACTCTGTTCATGGCTTTTGATCATATCGGCTGGTTATCCTTGTTCCTATCATATCAATTGGTAACGACCAACTATATGCAACTGCATTCCTATCATGTAGGAACCATGTGCACTTCATGTGTCACTAATTATTCCGGGTTGTTCTCGGGGGCTTGCAAGACCTCCTTCTCCGGCTTCCGGCCATAGACAGAGTAACTGGCATGGTCAGTCCACATATTACAGCATCTTGAAATCCGATACAAGAATACACTTACACGTCGTAATAGGCGTGGATGTCCACCCTCTTGAGTTCATTTCGAACCTCGGCACAGAAGACTGTCGTCTCCGGGACACTCCAATCAAGCACACGGGTGAATAGAGCCATGGTGATGGCCTCAATCCCCTGCAACGCCGACTCCCTATCCCATTCGCCCAACTCTTGGTACTTCGGGTCCTTTGGCCAGGGCGTATAAGGCCACTTCTCCTTCTTCACGACAACATCGACAAATCCAGCGTCCTCGAGCATCTTCTTGAAGTCTCTAGCCACAGTGATTGGTCGGCCCATCAGATCAGTTCCCTCAATCAGCAGTTTAGTCCACTTGAGAGTCTTGCATTCGTCCGTCATAGTTCCGTCATCGCACTTCAATGGAAAGTCGTTGTCGTGTATCTCGAGGTAACCGCTGGGTTCGAGATTGCTATGAAGTCGGTGTCAGATCGGTCGATCTTGATCGGGATTAAACATTGACTTACGCATAGGCCTTCGCAATCATGTCTGGCCAGCTTTTGAAACTGGCGATCATGGCTCTGATGAAGATAAAGTCAAATGGCGTCGTCCAAGTCCATTCTTTCTCAACGTCGTCGACCTCGAAACTACAGTTGGGCGGCACGCTAGAAAGGAAAGATTCTTAGTAAATTAATATGATAGGGCTCAAATAGACATACTAGCCGGGTTGAATTGGACTGAGATCAACACCGATGACCTAATGGCAAGTCATTGCTTGGACTTGTTTGAGATATTCCGTCATAAAAAACCTACCGATGCTTCTGGATGGTCGTCCGCTGTCAAATGTCAACTCTGTCATGTTGCCACTTAATGGACTGAGAACAGCTTACCAAAGTCAAGGGCCCAGATTCCCGTTCCAGTGCCAACATCCAAGACCCTTTTTGCGCCGTCTTTCTTGGGACAGTTGCATAGCTCGCCGTCCCACGTCAAGGTCCAAAGATGGTGTGTAATATCTTCAGGTTAGTTGTCCCGCGTCAGCGATGAACGCATGTGTGCCAAGTCTTGCTTACCCAAGCGGTCTTGCTCTCGCTTCACGGGCATCTGTTAGATTATTCCGTCGATGTCATATGCGATATTCATGCTGACCTCATCATTTGGAAGAACATATTCTGGCGTATGTGGTCAGTCGAGCCACCTGTCATGAGACGTAGAAACTTACTGCCGTCACTAAGCCGGTGATACGTGCGGCCATTCTCCCTTCGGTAGTCTAAGATGCTTGATCGTAGAGATGCCAATGAGTCCTGCGTCGACTATGGTTGGTTAGAAGAGACAGAATGACCGAATTGATCATCGCACAACCTACCGCATCGCCGATTGAGGACGCATCGTCATCGGCACGGGTGTCCTACGGGGTGTCAAATCAGGCGTGCCGTAAGTAGTATCTGAATGGGTACAAACCTCAGCTTGAGGGTTGTCAGCGGTGGGCTCAATCATCTTGCGTCCCTTTCCTCGACTTTAACGCCGTTCTTTCGTCCAGAAAACTTCAACAGATGGGAGAAGTGAGGGGAAAGTTGGCTCACCCCACCTGTTTTGATTGTTTGTGGTTGTTGGTTCAATGCATGCGGGTTTGCGACATCTTGATTGGACTACGCCGTTCTACATGAAGCCATCCTTGCATGTGGAAGCTTGGCTCTGGCCTCCGGATAGTGATGAATCACAAGTCACCAGACGGTCCGTTGGTCATTGCTTACAAGTCTGCGGCGCCAAGACATGTCGATGGTCGCCCAAAGGATCCCATTGAGATGAACATGGAGGCCTCGGTTCTCAAAAGCAATCGATCTGCCACATTTTCTTAGCATTTGAGCTGACATCCACTACGTTGGAATCTGTTCCTCTCTGCCGCGTCTGTCATCTCCCAATATTCCGCCTTAAGTTATCGTTGTTATTTAGTCCTAGTCTGCCTCTGCTGCTTGCGATAGAACATGAGTTATGCTATCCAGATGGTACTTCTGGCTAACCAGGCGGGTAGTATATGTATAACGATAGGCATGACGGACGATAACGACGATAACGATAAGAACAATAATAAGGACGAGAACAATAGGGATACAGAGATAGATAGGAATAGTCGCACTACCTTGATAGTGAATTTTGGTTGAGAAAAAATTAAATATTAGACCTGACATAGATAACTATCCGCATGTATTGCAAGACTACAGAAATCTGTGATTGAAACAAATTAAACAGGGAAGATCTCTTTCTCCCGAATATCCAAACAGATCATGTGCCCCGGAGCGTGCCCCATGACTGTGCCGTTCAATTTCGCCTTCATGACAGCTTCTTGCGGCGTAACTCCACATCCCCAGAACACCGGAACATACTCCTCATCATCATACCCAAATAGCGTCTTTCCATCATCCTTGACGGCAGGATCTCCCCACTGTGGCTTCGTTACATCTGTGACCCCAATTCTTGCAGCCCCGTCCCATCCCCAGGCAACTGGCTCCCCATGCGTCGCCACGAACGGTCTTGTGATATCCCTAACCTTCTCGATATCCGAGACCTTGTATGGCCTCATAGACACGACATACGTGGCTCCTGTGAAGACACCCGCCGCGCATAGTGGGATATTGGTACGGTACATAGGCACGTTGCGGTTGTGCGTCATGTGTTGAGGCGTAAGACCCGCCTCGTGAAGGGCCCTCTCAAAGCTGAACGAACATCCGATCAGGAACCCGACATGATCACCATCAGTCCATTGATCAGCTACATTGACAGGTTCAAGAGCGCCGTTGATGGAGACGTGTTTGCTGTTCTCGTAGACTCGGTATCGGGGTGCGTCATGACGGAGGTCAACGTTCTTGGCTACTGGGAGAAGACTCTTCCCATCGATGCTTTGGACATATGACTTGAGCTTGCTAAAGTCACCTGGGCTTTCTGACTCGGCGAGCAGCGGGCAGGGGACGGGGTTTCGGTGGCAGAGGAGTCGGAAGTCGTCGGCATAGCGCTTGGGCAAGACGATGAGGTTTGCTTGCAAGTGGGTCGGGGCCTGACCGGCCGTGGTGGTCTCAAAGACACCCGAGCGACACGCAAGACGATGGTCCTCGCCCGTCTTGTAGACTGCGGTCATGATGAAGAATGATAAGATTTGATAGTGAAAGGATTGAATTGGAGTGAAGTATCTCTGGTTGAGTTAACTAACGGCAGCCACGGAGTTGAGTAGCTCAAGCCTGCATAAATTACGAGACTTTGGAAATTTTGAAAGTTGATCAAACCTAAGTGGAATGAGTTCACCTATCAACGGGTAAGACCATCTTCTCTCTTATCAAGATCGGTTAAACGTTGGCGATGATAAGAATGCGGCCAACTCCCGAATTGCGGGGTTCACCCGGCAGCGCTATCAGCGGAGACCCACTCCGATCTCCGAATCCAGTCCGGTCATCGGACCCATTCCCCGAGGCGAAGTATCTCTGCATTGGACGTCGGGGAATCGGTACATATTCATAGTGTCCGTTCGTTGCCTATTTCCATACGTACCCCAGATTTCGGGCCTCGGAACTGGGGCCGGGGACCCATTCCGAGCATCTCACTAGAAATGGTGATTGGAAAAAATGACAACACCTGTCGAAGAATAAGGTTCATATTGCTGCGTTCTAAAAGCATGACTACAACAAAGGAGCTGAAACCAAATCGCGAACAAATCAAATGTGCTGGAATAGTTCTCAGTCCGCATCCAATCTACAGCGGCGCTGAAGTGACGTAGGCGCCGAACATAGCACTCCGATCACCCTGAACATCCGCCTCGTCAACAAGCCCCCGAATCTCCTTCTCTTCGTCGGCGCTCAGCTGAATCTTCAAAGCGCCGAAGTTTTCTTCGAGGTACGGAATCTTCTTGGTGCCCGGGAGCGGGATCACATCATCTCCCTGCGCAAGCAGCCACGCAAGCGTGAGCTGTCCGGCACTACACCCGTGTCTCTTCTGCGCAATGTCCGCAAACTTCTCCACAAGCTCGATGTTCTTCCGGAAGTTCTCTCCCTGGAATCGCGGGATTTGGCGCCGGAAGTCTGACTCCTCGAAGTCATCTGCAGATTTGTATTTGCCCGTCATCATGCCCCGGCCCAGAGGCGAATAGCAGAAGACTGTGACCCCGAGCTCGCGGCAGGTCTTCAGAAGATGGGTGCCGGCGGGACCTTCGATCTCGAGGGACCATGGGTTATACTCAACCTGCACCGCTGAAATTGGGTGGATCGCGTGCGCCCGGCGGAGAGTTGTGGAAGAGCACTCCGAAATCCCAAAGTATTTGATCTTGCCCTCACTTGATGTACCCTGTCGTCAGCATCAAACATCCATGAAAGTCCAACGTTCTGAGTCTTACTTCTTCAGCTTGACCATCTCCTCAATAGTCTTTTCAATCGGCGTGACTTCATCCACACGGTGGACGTAGTACAGGTCAATGTTGACGCCCAACTTCTTCAGACTCTTCTCGCAAGCCTCGCGGCAGTACATGGGCGAGCTATCGGGACGGATGTTATACGTGCCATCTGCTTGGACCGTGCCGCGCAGACCGAACTTCGTGGCGAGGGAGATGTCGGCGCGGCGCTCTGGGTGCAGCTTGAACCACTTGCCGACCAACACCTCGTTGTCGCCGTACAAGTCGGAGGTATCCCAGTTCGTGGCGCCAATCTCCCACGCGCGGTCAAGAAAGCTCAGACGCTCGTCATCAGAGCTGGTTCTTCTGGTCAGCCGTCAAATAGCGTATCATGATAGGTGTAGGACTTACCCAGGGGTACCATAGGCCAGGCTCAAGCCCATGAGACCAAGTCCAAGAGCGGTGATCTTGGGCCCGTTCTGGCCAAGTTGGCGGGTTGGGAGACTTGCGGGAGGAGCCATTGCTGTAAATATGTGGAGAACCGAAGGATTACTCAGGTAAGTTATATATATAGAAAAGCTTGAGACCCGTTAAGAATGGTTTGTAGGTGAACTGCATTAGCAAGAGGCTCTTCATCTTTTCATCAGGCACAGCGAGGAATATATACACTATTCGGAAGTGGTATCGACACAGTCTTGCTAAGTTGACTTCATGAAAGCTCCACTAGAGACCATCGCTTCCGACGGGATGTCATGCACGATTCAAGATCTCCATGTCTAAAGTCCGGCGATGGTACAGAAACCACTGTCTTGCATTGGCTCCCGCCTCCGCAGCCAGAATAATACCTCTCGAGTTGAGCCTCAAGCGACGCCCTAGCTAGGGTTGACGCAAAGTCCAAGTCCTCATTAGGAAATTGTGCCTTTGAAGGTTGTTTACAAGTCGGACAGGACGTTGGTTGATAGGCTGCATCTGAAGGCGGGTTTAAATCCGGGGCTCGGACTTTGCGGCCGCTGCGGCCGCATCTCCCGCATTGCCCGTAAGGACTCCGAGGGATCATTTCGTCTGCTCATACGAAGCAGCTGCCCAATCAATGGCCAGTAGCATGCAAGAAGACTATGCTCCTCATTCCCCAACTAGTATTGTTCAGATTTGTCTACAAGTTAGAAATCTGCGAACAAGGGGTTGTCAATGACAAAAGAAACACTGACGGTGTGCTGACCCACCACTCCTCTTGCTTTGTCTTGATCATACAGAGAACAACCATTTGCACAGACATCGACACAAGCTAGAATGGCCTTCTTTGTGGGGGCTCGCCTTAAGAGAACATGCTCCATCTTGGCTCTTCGCAGCAAACCATATGCCCCTATCCCAGCCACGTCACGATTTGCTGTACCAAGATCTAGCAAGTCAAACCAATATCTCTTCCCAATTTCTCCAAACCACAGAGTCACCATGCTCACCCACCTCCACTATGGAATCCGCGCGCTAACCTATCTAACCTACCTCCCCTCCCGGCCCCTCGAGCGCTGGTTCTACCGCTCCGACCTCTCCGCAGCCTACCACCTCATCTCCACCGCCTCCATCTACATCACCCTCTGGCTCAACGCCTACATCCTCATCCGCGCCACCGGCCTGCGCGCGCACCTCTGCAGGCTCCGAGAGCACGAGAGCTGCGAGCGCATCGGCCGCATCAACCGCTTCCTCCTCGACGCCTACCTCGGCGGGTTCTTCCTACTGCCCAACCTCTGCGGCCCCATCTACGTGTGCTGGTGGCTGAACCCGCACAACCGGCAGCTCGACGAGCTCGCGCATTTGTATGGCTTCTGGATCGGTGTGTGGCATGTTCCGCTACTTCTTAGTTTGAGTCTGAAGCTGATTCTGCCCGGCGTGTTTGGTTTGCTCGTGTGGGCTGTCGGGAAGGTTTCGGAGGGCGTGTGGTGGGCTGCTGACATTTTGCAGGAAGGCCCGGCTGCGTTTATCCAAGGGTCGTTGAGGCGCTTGAGGGAGTTTCTGCTCGCCGCGCCGAGAACGATATGCGACGGGATCGACCGCAAGGTGCTAAGGTCGGAGAGTAAGTATTTGGTATTTGCGGTGTGGTTGGCCATGGCTGGGTACTGCGTCATCCTCTACGCCATCTTCGTCGAGACATACCGGGCGTATTTGCAGCGAGCTGTGGCGCGTGTGCTTTCGAGCTTTCTCATGGACATTGGGGACCAGATCTTTGCTGTTGGCTATTGGGTGGAACGAATGGTGGTTGAAAAGGGGTTCTGCGGGGGAACAAAGAGATGGCAGACCGTCAGCTGGATCGAATGAAGTGTCATTCGATTGTGAGTATTCTTCTATTCAACCTCGATGAGATTGATGTAGAGCTTTGCACTCCGGGCCCGTTATCATCGTCTCTGTCATCTTCGTCCCTCGCCCGCCCGGATAAACTCCTAAGATTAGCCCGTAAACCTTTCGCGACGCATCTGATGTCAGATTGTAACGTGATTGAGCAAATGAGTAGATCAAGCAAGTCTTTTTATTATCCCTGGGTATACAACTCCAGTCCCTATTGGGGAAAATACAAGAGTAGTAGGCGCTCCTCGAGGGAAGCATGCCATGTCTAGGACACACAATCCAATCCTTGTGGCCACCCATCTTTCAAACCAGCCAATGCCACACTCGGGCACGTCTAAGCAAATATCAAGTCTCGCTATCCACACATACTCTTTGTATCTAGAGACATCCTCTCGAAATCCTTAGCCGTACTCCAAGCCCATAGTAAAACAATGTCGGACACTCGAGAGGGACGAGTAGTCGTAAATCGGTTGAGCACGATGTCCTCTCTTAAATCGAATCATGCATTGGCCTGGCCGGCAATCGTGATGCCATCAGTGCCAGTCTCGATGACCTTGTAGCCATCGGCGTTGCCGGAGCCCTCGGCGGCTCTGTCATATGCTGCGTCACTCCTGTAAAGAGGTTAGCTTGATGTTTCTTACCAGTGATGGCAGATTGTCTTACCTGTCGCAAAGAACATCGAGATCCTTGTCGCTCAGAATCTCGTGAGAGCCCGAGTACTTGAAGACTTGGCCATCCTTCAGCAACAACGTCTTGAGAGTTTTCTCGTCAAGATCTTCCTTCAAATCCATCTTCTGGCCCATGGACTTGAAATTCCCTTTCTTGATGACAAGCTTTTCCAAGCGGCGCTTGGCGTCCGCGCTCAACAGTAGCTCCTCCTCCACGGTTCCCTTGGTCGCAAGGCGGTAGACAATGACAGGGCGAGTTTGGCCAATGCGATGGCATCGGTCCTGGGCCTGAAGATCCTGTTGAGGGTTCCAATCGGAGTCGAAGAGGATTACAGTATCGGCGCTGGCGAGGTTGATGCCCTGACCACCTGCGCGGGTCGAAAGCAGGAAGATTCTGAACTCGAGGTTCTCGTTGAATTCTTTGATCTGGTCGCGACGGCTTTCCTGGCTGACTGAACCATCAAGGCGGCAGACGTTCCACTTGCGCAACTCGCAGTAGTCTTGGAGAATATCCAGTTGCGTCTTGAATTGGGAGAATATCAGGACCTTGTGGTCTTTCTCGAACAGCGTAGGAAGAAGTCTGTCAAGAAGCAACATCTTTCCAGAGGCCGTGACGATACTCTCATCGACAGGAGGCGCGCCTTCATAGCTCCAAGGGTCGAAGAAATTGTGCGGGCTGTTGCAGACCAGACGCAGCTGCATGATTGGGTTGCCCAACTTCTTGGTCGCCAGTTCTTTTTTCGCGTGCTCTGTGATGCTCTTCTTGTACTGTTCTTCCGCAGACAAGACGACATCATCCACGTCCTTGTCGTCTTCCTCCGCCTCTTTGACCAATCGGGCCTCGAACTCGTCGTCGGAGAGCTTATCCTCATCGTCGGCGTCAGTTTCGGCGTAGCGGCGGCGACCTCTGGTGACACGGCCTCGACTGGTGACAGAGGGGGTCGATTGACGTGATGACTTGGCACTCTTTGGCTCTGGAGTCTCGCCCGTTGGCGGGTTCTTGCGCTTGGAACTTGAACGAGACGCGGTCTTAACGGGCGTCTCCTTGGCGACATCCTTTGGCTTGGTTGAAGAGCTTCTAGCCCTGTTCATCATCGCCGAAAACGCGTTCGTCTTCTTGGGTTCCGAACCAGCCTCCGACTTGGCCTTTCTAGGGCTGTTGCGGATGGGGATCTCGAGCTTCTTTGCCGGCGTTTCCTCCTCTGCCTTGACTTTCGGACGGACGCTTCCTTCGCGGGAGCTTGGTGTAGACTTGTTCACTGCGGTGAGACGCTCGACGACCTTGTTCTCGAGGAAAGTGCGGGTGTCGACCTTCTTATCCTGAATCGCGTTGTACATGTCCGTTTGCTCCTTTGTCATGGGAGCAAACAGGATGTATTCCCGCTTCTTGGGCAAGTAGGCGGCGACATCTGCCTTTACTCGACGAAGGAGAAGTGGTTGCAGGATGACGTGGATCTTCTTGATGATCTCCTGGTTTTTCCGGTCCGCGATGAACTCTTCCGTGCCTTCTTCGTCCTGCAGATCGTCGAAGTCAAACCAACTCTCGAAGACCTCCCATTCCTTGAAGATGCCCGGGAGCAAGAAGTGAAGCAGCGCCCACAGCTCTTTGAGATTGTTCTGCAGAGGCGTGCCAGTGATAAGCAATCTTGTGGCCGAGCGAAAGTTCTCGAGCTCCTGGAACAGCTTCGACTCAAAGTTCTTCATGCGATGTCCTTCATCCTAGACAAGAGTCAGTAACCCAGACCTATCAGACCTGGGGAACGCCAAGACGTACGATGATGATAAAAGCCCAGTTGAACTTGGAGAGGGCAGCCTTCTCTCTCAGGACCATCTCGTAAGAAGTGCAGACGACGGGAAATCGCTTCGTCGGCTGGTTCTTAACGTAGTGCTTGGCGATTTGGTCCTTCATGACACGTTCTCGATTTTTAGGGTCGCCGTGATACAGAACGACCGGGATCTCAGGACACCATTTCTCAAACTCATCCATCCAATTGGAGAGCGTGCTCAGAGGAGCAACGATAAGATGCGGGCCAAGGTAATCCTCCTCTCGGAGCTTGGCGATCAACGAGATGGTCTGGACAGTCTTGCCTATGAAGTGTTAGTGTCCGGTCACCTTTCCGAATGCTGGGCCATGTCACTTACCAAGACCCATCTCATCGGCCAGAATACCAGACATGCCTTGAAGGCAGACCTCGTACATCCATGTCAACCCTTCGAGTTGGTAATCTCTCATGGTTCCCCCCTTCATGATCTTCGGTTGCGCAGCCATGGTCAAATCGTGGGCTCCTAGAGTCTCTCCTTCCAAGCTGGAACCAACTCTTCCCAGAACCTCGGTCTTCTTTGTCAAGATGTCCGAGAAGGCCGCAGACTTAGCGAGGAGGTCATCCAACTCTTTGGCCTTCTTTTCTCTCTCCTCCTTGGTGAATTCGACCTTCTTCTTCTTGCGGCGCTTGGCAAGAAGCGCGGCCTTGCGTTTCTTCTCGGCGGCATCGTTTGTCGCTCTGACTTTCTCTTCCTCGTCGATCATGCGCTGAAAATCGCTGTCAATGGCTTCCACTGAGCCCTCTCTCGGGGGTGAGGAAGGGGCGCTGGTGTAAGGTCTCGAGGTTTTAGAAAGTACAGACTCGACGTCTGAAGCAGGTGAAGAACTCATGATTGTCGACTTGCAGAAGCCCTGCTTGCCAAGTTGCCTGGTTGCTGCTCAAGCAAGAGGGAAAAGGCAGGAGGTGCCAATCAAATCGATGACGAAGCTGCAGTTGCGACGCTAAAGTGAGGTGGTTCGTGCGCCGCAGCGGCCGCGAATTCTGGTTCAATAAGCGGCAATTGAGGATAGATTGAGCCAAAAGTGAGAGGAATGAGGGTTGGGATACAAGGATAAGAGTCTGGAGAGAGATCTCAGGTTCTGAGAGGTCAAATGGAAAGAAAGGGGGGCGAGGAAGAAAGATGAATGGCAGGAAGGCCCGGGGTCTGTCAATGGGAAGGCGCGATCCGGGGGCAAAATTCAGGACGCGCGCCGACGCGAGACAAAGGCGGAGTCATGTGACTCCGTGTCACTGAACTAATTAAGGCCCTGGTCGCTTTGTCCAGGCACCATCGTCATTCATCGGGGCATCGGTGTCCGGGAAGATCGGGACAGAGATCGGGGTCTTGTTTACTGCATCGATTCAAAATGCAAAGCATCCTGGTGCCAATTGACCTCTGCAAGATGTTGTTACTCGGCATTGAGACAAGACGACGACCTTGAAGGCTATGCCTCTTCCGATGAACAATGCATCATTGCAATGGGCAACTGACAAAAAAGCAAGCTCAGCGCTTTCACCATGATGCTTGTCCAGCTGAACTTGACTATCAGCAGGGGAGGGTGGCATTGAGAAAATTCTGCTGAAAAAGAAACGACTCTGGGAAGCGTACACCGAGACTCACCGAGGAAGAGCGAGGTGAGTCAGACTTGCCTAACCAATCAGGCAAGTTAGATGAATTTGGAGGGGCAGTCGCAGCGCCTGTCCGTGCTACCCCGCCAAAACCACACTAAAATTCTGTGATTCCTGACTGTACCCCTCCTCGCCCTTCGACTCATGAACTCCCTCCGCGTACTACGACCCATCACTCGCAGCGCATACCCCTTCCGCTTCGCAAGAATGGCTTCCAACACCTCCTTCACTCCCAACGAGGAGACCGAGATCCAGCAGTGGCTCACCACCGCCACCCGCCTGCAGCAGGCCACTGGCGACGATGCGTCCCCGATCCTCGACACCGTCAACTCCCACCTGAGCACCCGCACCACCCTCCTCGGTACCAAGCCCAGCAAGGCCGATACTGCTCTCTACTCCGCTGTCCGTCCCCTTGTTGCCAAGTGGTCTCCCGAGCAGCGCACCGGCGAGAAGGGCTACCCCAACATCGTCCGTCACCTCGACTTCGTCCAGAACTACCCCGCCTTCGCCGCCGATGTCAAGTCTGAGGAGAAGATCTCCGTCAACCTCGATGAGGTTCTTTACGTGAAGCCCCCCGTCGATGCCAAGGCCGAGAAGGAGCGCCTCAAGAAGGAGAAGGCTGCTGCGGCTGCTGCTGCTGGTGGAAAGGAGACCGCTCTCCCCGACCGCACCAAGGAGCCCAAGGACAAGAGCGCTGGCGAGAAGGTCAAGGAGGCCGTCACCGAGGCCAAGGACAAGGTCAAGGCTGCTGTCGGCGCCGGCGAGGGCAAGCCCAAGAAGGAGAAGAAGGCCAAGGAGCCCAAGCCCCAGAAGGCCCCTGCTCCCGCTGCCCCTCTGTCTCCCGCTCTCATCGACCTCCGTGTCGGTCACATTCTCAAGGCTATCAAGCACCCCGAGGCCGACTCCCTCTACGTTTCCACCATTGCCATGGGCGACAAGCCCAACGACGACACCTCCGAGTACGAGGGCCAGGTCTGCCGTACTGTCTGCTCTGGTCTGAACGGTCTCGTTCCCCTCGAGGAGATGCAGGGTCGCAAGGTTATTGTCGTTGCCAACCTCAAGCCCGTCAAGATGCGCGGCATCAAGTCATGCGCCATGGTTCTTGCCGCCTCTCCCAAGCTCAAGGAGGGTGAGGTCGACGACCACAAGGGCCCCGTCGAGCTTGCTGCTCCCCCTGCTGACGCCAAGGCTGGCGAGCGCGTCTTCTTCGAGGGCTGGAAGGGCGAGCCTGAGGGTGTTCTGAACCCCAAGAAGAAGATCTGGGAGATGTTCCAGCCTGGATTCACCACCACCGACAGCCTCGAGGTCGCCTTTGACGCCGCTGTTGTCAAGGAGCTTGGCAAGGAGGGTGTTGGCAGACTGGTTACCGAGTCTGGTGGTGTCTGCACTGTTCCCAGCTTGAAGGGTGCTACTGTCCGATAAAGGATGGGCTATTAATGTCTTTGAAGATTCATGATAAACAAAAGTTATGGCAGCTGCGTCTGCTCTCTTAGAATTTGAGGAGCCTTTTCCTTATGCGCAGTCCGCGTCTACTTCCTTGTGTGTTTTTGGTGAAATGACTTGGCAAGCAGGAATGGGCAGTTGTTGCCTCTGAATGTTAATGACACCGACCATCCCCCATCGTGACTACCCAACATCATATGGCAACCCATGTAGAAAGTCCAGCCAGGCTCTTCCTTCATACTGCCTCCTTTCCCATGCTTTCCATCTTCGTCAACAACGTCAAACTTCCACCTCGCTCAACTCGACATTATCATCCGAGCAGCAACATCCGTCCATCATACACTCATTCATAACACATACATCTCTCAGCATCGCCATGGCTCCCTCATCAGCCCTAGAAAGATATATATGGCCAGCTTTCTATTGTAGTTGCGCTGGAGCTGGTGTCGTCATAATCCCACTTCTTTGGTGGCACATGAAAGCTCAGCACGGGAGAATCGGGCAGAACAACAACTGGGACCCAGATACCGGCGAACCCAGAGGAGGACCACGCGTGGATCCTCAGCCTCAAGGCCGCCGTACTTGGATGGAATACTTGTTTGGCGAGAAGGAGAACACCCCTCCTCTTCCGCCTCGCCGGCCTCAACCTGGACCACCTCCCGAATGCCCTCCTCGCCCGGATCCCACGGATGTTCCAACTCCCGAGCAGCTTCAATCTCAGCCTCCAGGCGTTCCCCCTGATTCTTCTACTCGTTCTCATCAACCTCCTCCTCTGCCTCCTCCTCTGCCTCCCCCTCCGACACTTCCACTTCATATTCCTCGAAGTTTGTCTACTTACCCATGCCTGGATGTTGCTCGTCATACACCGCTTCCTCCGTCTCGGAATCTGTCTCCTATCTCAGAGCGCTCATCCACTCCTTCTACTCCGTCTCCGACTTTGTCCCCGAAGCAGCCATCTACTCCTCCTCCTCCGGCCTCGACTTTGTACCCAGATCCTCCAAGGGCTCCTCGGCAACAAGAACGGATTGGATTAACTCGCATCCCTTCCCAGTCACCAACTCCTGAACGCCCTCCTCGCCCGGATCCCGCAGATAATCCAAATCCCGGGCAGCTCCAGTCTGGTCTTACCTCGGGCTCTTTTACTTGTCTTCGTCAAGAGGCTCCTAAGTCTTCTTCTCCAAAACTTCCACCCCATATTCCTGAAGATTGGGTTCGTGACGAAGTTCGTGACACACTGGATCGTCACCAACCTCTACCTCGTCCTCCGTCTCGGGCTCTGTCTACTATCCCGGAGCACCCATCCAGTCCCACTGCTCCGTACCATTCTCCGTCTCGTTCCCCGGAGCTCCCACCTCTTCCTCAGCCTGAGCGCCAGGATCCTCCGACTCACATTCCTCCCCGAACTCCGAACGTTACTGGAGGAAACTCTGATTCACCTTACCGCCCTGGGACTCCGCCACCCTCGCATACATCCTGGCAGCAAAACTCATCCTCGCCGGGGTCACCCACTCCCGGTGCTAGAAGAGCAAATCAGCAACGGAATCGAGAGCGTCGCAGGCGGGTTGGAGGGCAAAGTCGGCGATGGAACGTGAGTTTGCGGTACTCTTCACGTCGAAATTTCAAGACTAACGACCGCATGAACTCTTCTAGCCCTATCCCTATCGTATCAATTCAATCGATCCCAATGATACGAATGCTGCATATTGGAGCGAAGAAGATTACTCAGAAGATGAGCCCGAGGAAGGGGACGACGAGGATACGCCCAGGGGTGATGACGCCAGGGATGAACCGAATAGGGATAATGACGGCGATGAGCCCAGGACCGATGCGCCGGAAGATGGGCCCAGGACCGATGCTCCGGAAGATGAGCCTAGAACGGACAGCCCAGAAGTGGAGCTCAGGGAGGCTCAGGCCGACCGAGATGAAGCATTCCAGCGCCGGCCCTCTGATGCTCGCAACGACCCACCCGAGATGCAACGAATTCGATACAGGTGAGGTTCGAAGACTTTCCCAGGAGCAGCCTCGATATTCGGCCCAGAATTCCAGAGTTAGTCGAAAGGACTAGACACCAGGTCTTGCCTAGGGACCGCATTCTGTATGCTTGGGACATGACAACGACTTGCCTCGAGTCCTTGATGAGGGTACGGAAAGATTCACGCGCTTTACAATGGGACCTAGCGCAGAATGGTTCCTCCTCGAGCACTGAAGGCCTCAATTGGCTGACAGATGTTCTGTGTAGGAAAGCAAATACCAAGTTTCGGACGTTCGGTGTTGGAATCATGTCACCTTTAGAGCGGCTCAGCGACATGTTTTAGTAGTTGGAAGCTCAGGTTTCTGTCAGACTTTTGTCTAAAAGCGTTTGCTAGTATAGGATACCCATTGGCAGCATAGCGTCGGGAGCATCACAGACTAGATCATCACCTTCAACAGTTGTGCATTATGACCATGTGCTTTTATACATTCCAGTAACTTTTAGGATCCATCTAGGGTATGACCACACGCCTCAAATAAACACGAAACAAGAGCCCTCCAACATCATCCTCTACTTCTTACCAGCCTTGGCCTTCCTCTTAACACTCGCAACAAGTCCGCTCAGCTCCGCGTCGCCACCCTTGCTCTCCTTCTTCGCCTTCTTACCGCTCCTCTCCGCAGGCACCTCGTCATCGCCAACCTTCCTCTTCTTCCTGCCCTCCTCGAGTAGCGTCTGCATCGCCTCGGTCTTCTTGAACTTGGGGTTGCTCGGGTCGATGGCGTACTCGTGGCTCTCGAAGACAGCCTTGAAACGGTCGTCGTCCACGTTGATCTTGAAGCCCTCCTGCAGACCGACCTTGTCGTCGTCGTCGTCGCCGCCGGCCTTCTTGCCCTTCTTGTTCTTGCCCTTGCCCTTCTTCTTCTTCGCCTTCTCCGCCTTGAGAATCTCGTTCATGTCGAAGTGGTCCAGGTGCTCGCCCGCCTCGTCGCCGTCGTTGGCCATGAGCAGCTTCAGCTGTGCCTTCTGCTCGGCGGACGCCTTCTCCTCGGCCTCGCGCGCCGCGCGCTTGGCGAGGCGCTCCTCCTTGCGGATCGACGTCTTGGTCTTCTTGGGCGGCTCCTCGGTCGTGAAGAAGGGGTCGTCGAAGCCGAGGTCCTCTTCGCCGGCGGCGGGTGCGGCCTCTTCGACCTCGACGTCTGAGGCGTCGGCGTCAGCGCCGCTGCGCTTGGCCTTGGCGATCTCGCGCTTCTTCTCCTTGCGTTCGCGCTCCTTGCGCTTGTACTTCTCGATCGTAGTCTCCTCCGCGCCCTCCTTCTTGTCCTTCTTTGTTTCTGTGAGCGCGGGAGTGAAGGTGATTTCCATGTCGCCTACGGGGGCGTCCTTGGACTTTTTCTCCTCCTCCGCGCCGAGGCCGAGCATCGCTCTCATCTTGCGGCGCTGGAGCTCCTTCTTGGATAGCTTGGGCTCCTCCTCCTTCTCTTCGGCCTCCTCCTCTTCCTCCTCGATGCCGGCAAGAGACTCCCCGTCATCTTCGCTGTCGCTGGCGAGGTACGCCTTCAGATCGTTCTCCTCGAGCTGGGCGCGGCTGCCGGTGAAGGCGCGGTTGATGGACGCCTTGCGCGCCGCGTCGTCGGGGTTGACGTCCCAGGTAAGCTTGACCTTGGAGTGCTGCAGCGCGTCGGTGGTGAACTCGACAGGCTTGTATCCCTCCGGCACCTTGTCGCACTCGTCCCTCGGCTCGTCGTCAAAGGTGACGTCGTCGGGCACGAAGCGCAGGTCGAGGAAGTTGGACGAGGACTGGTACTCCGTGCCGTCGGTCGCCTCGTACACCTTCTGCGCGGTCGCCTTGTCGGAGCACGTCATGACGGCGTAGTAATACCTCAGCCGGTCTAGCTGGTACTTGCGCAGCGCGTCGCTGTCAAAGTCCTCGGCGTCGCCCTCCTCCAGCAGCTCCTTCTTGATCGCCTCGTCCTCCTCCTCCTCCTCGCTCTCCTCCTCGCTGTCGCTCTTGAAAATCTCCTTTGGCGGGCCCTCGAGCTCTTCCCTCTGCATGCGCTCCTTGCCGAACTCGCTCGGGTAGATGGCCACCTTCTCGATCCGCCCGCCGGTCGAGGGCAGGAAACTCGTAAACAGCGCAAACAAGTCTGCGGACTTGATGTTGTCCCAGTCGAGGTTGACAATCGCTATCCGCGTCGTGACCTCGCCATCCTCGACCTCGGCCTGCTCGTCGCGCAGCCGTGACATGGACGCCTTCGGGTCCGCGACGACCTCCGCCTCCTCCTCATCGTCATCGTCGTCCGACGACTCGGATTCCGACTCAGACTCGCTGAAGCCGCCGCCGCGCGCGGGGTCGTATTTGGCATCCGCCTTGGCCAGCTCGCGCTGCACCACGTCGTCGGCGTCGACCTCCATATCACCACCGTCCTCCTCTTCCTCGTCCTCCTCCTCGTCGTCATCTTCCGCCTCGTAGAGCCGCTGCAGCGCCTTCTTCTTCGAGTCGGACTTGATCTTGCGGCCGTAGCGGTCGACCTTTGCGGTGGCCGTGAAGGCGTCGTCCTTCAGCACGCCGGCGAAGCGCTTGTCGATTTTGGTCTTTGTCTGCTTCTTCGAGGGCAGGCGGAAGCGCGGGTCGGTCTCGAAGCTGGAGAACCGCGAGTCGGTGATCTTGCCATTCTTGCTTGATTTTGACATGGTGGCGGTGTTTGGGGGGGTGTGGTTGTGTGGTCGTCAATTTGACGGTGGCTGTTGGGAGGAGAGGACGGACCGGGTTTTGGTCGCGGGCGCATGGGAAAAATCCATGTGGGGTTCGAGCGACGGTCAATTTTTTAGTGGAGATTTTGCGTTCTGCCGAAGGCGGTGTGAGCTGACCGAGCTCACCGGCAGGTACACCGAAACATCATCAACTTCGATGGGTCCTTCCGTGGGATAATATCGAAGAAATAGAATTTGTATCAATCTTTTTTAATAAGCATTTTCCCACGCTTGCTTCCAAAAGATTAGCCACCTCATCTGAAAACCAAGGACTGAGCGAGATGAAGTGAATAGTCATTTCCCCATGTGGGAAATTTACATCAGGAATCATTGCATGAAGATCTCAATGCGCTTGCCTCGACCATTGAGGAAGGCACAGCTCATTCGTCTTTGATGCCTTCCTTGTGATTATCATACTTAACGCCTAGGCCTTTCCCACTTTAAGGGTCTGAAGATAAGGAAGGATTGAGAAGCCTCCGGCTGCCTGTTTCTTTCCCATCTTGGACAATAATTTCTCAGCCCCACTCTTCAACTACAGAGCCCTTATTTAAGTGATGGTCCTGCTTGTCCATCCGTCCCTGCTTCTTCCCCCAAGACATCGCAAACTTGTTAGGCCTTCACCCTTTCTACATACTACTTAAATTTGAATTCTGCCCGCTTTCTGGTTGTGGTAATCTGGAAGGACCAGACTTGCTCCGCTAGCCATCCAAGCGTGGTCGCCTCAGAGACATCAAGCTGGCTTTGCCCCTTCCTGAACTCCCAAAGGCTCGCGACTTCTCAGTCACGCATCAGCTCTTTCCACTTACCACATTCTCCTGACTATTTAGTCTCCGCCTGAGATCCTTCTGTTTTCAACTCAACTCAGACCTACACAACCTCAACAACTCACCATCCTCCAACCACTTTCTCACCCTCGCCTTTCCCAAACCATCGCGAATTAGCCTGTTGTCAACAGACACCTCCGCCATGCTATCTCTGGTTCATCTATGACTCGGCTTACTCTTCCAACTTTCTCTATCGCTGGCACCTTCATCCAACCTTCCTCCCCAATCTCACCTCGTTCCATCCTACGTCTTGCTTTTTGTCTTCTTCACATCAAGGTGAGACATTTTATCTTCACAGCTTGATTTTGCTCTCGACAACCAGATCAATTTCACGTCTGTGTGGACCTTCCTCGCGTTCTCAAATCACCTGGTTACTGCAACATACAATTGACATTCAAATCCACCACAAACACATCTTCATTTCCCCTTCATAAATCCCTCACACATTTTCCTACACTCCGTCTTCATTATGAACAACCTCAGCTCAGATGCAACTTCATCTGCTCCTGAAGGTTGTGTGAATCAACTCACAGACTCAAGTCCAGAGTCAGATAACTCATTCAACGATGATTTCCGCCTCCTTCAGCAGTTACAGGATTTTGACCCCAGTCAAGGAACGATTCTTGACGCTGAGACATCTCACAATCTTCACATAGCACCTTCAGACACAGCTCAATGTGAAGTTGCGAACGAAACTCACAGTGACAGCCCAGAGCACGAGACTTCGAGCACCGAGGATGAAGATTCATCAGACTCGGAGCCAGAACTAGATGCGCCATCAGACTCAGAGCCGGAACCAAACGCGTCATCAGACTCAGAGCCGGAACCGAATGCGGACCCGATGGACACAGATTTTAAGCCCATGGAGGACGTAAAGGAGGAATCGCCAAAGCCTCGCAACAAGCCTACGAGAAAGGGAGCAACAAGCACCGGAGTTGCAAAGACTGCCCAACAGAAAGTCAGGAAGAACCAGGAAAAGATGGACAAGGAATTCGAGATTCACGTCAGAAACGAGCTGAAGAGGAAACGGGGCGCGGGAAATGGTAATGTGCACATCGAACCGCCTAAGGCAAAGAAGATGAGGACATCATCTGCAAAGTCAGACAAGAAAGAACAGCGAAGTATCGAAGAGAACTTCAATGACACCAGCAAAACAACTGCTCGCGCCACAGCCAACCGACCAATTACCCAAAAAGAAAGAAACGAGGAGCTCAAGGACAGAATCAGTCACGGCACGAACAACCGCCGAAGTGGAACTCAAAAGCGAGATCTCAAAGAGGCCACGAGCATATTTGGGTACAGCAAAATTGTTTGCTTCCCCAACGGAGAGTACTACCTCAAGGGAATGAGGGAGACCACCAAGCTCAGAGAGGAGCAGCTTCCCGCCGTCTCATGGATGGTTCAGCGGGAGCACGGCATATCGCCTCCTTTTGGGGGAGTTCTCGGGGATGATGTTGGTCTCGGAAAGACAATGGTGTCCATGGCTTGCACCGTGGGGAATCCTGCGTCGGCTGAAGACCTTCAAACCTACTTCGGTGCCACTTTGATCATTGTGCCGTCAACTGACATGGCTAAGCAATGGCGAGCAGAGTATCTTAAGCATGTTGAAGCCATCAGAGACAATGAGATTCTCATCTGGTCCAACGCTCAATGGAAGGAGTCAAGCGTGAACTTTCACAACTACAAGATTGTGTAAGTGACCTCGGTAGAACGAATTGGAAGCCCGGCTTGCTAACATTCATGTCAGGATCGCCACGATTACTGAGATTCGTGGAAACCTCACAGACGAAGAGCTGAAGAAGATTGAAGCGGAACACGGCATGGAAAGTGATGAGTATCGAGCTGCGCTAGTCAAGTTTGCCGGCCCAGTTTACGGCATCAAGTGGTACAGGATCATTCTTGATGAGGGGCACGCTGTCAAGAACATGAATACTCTATGTGAGTTGCCACAAGAGGAGAGGTGATAAACTCTCGCTGACATATTGGCAGCTTTCAAAGCATGTTACGGCCTCCAACGCAAAAGCTTTTGGGTTCTCACCGCAACTCCCCTGGTAGACAGAGAGACAGGTTTGTACCAGCTCACCAGTTTTATGGGCATTTTTCATGCTAATTAGGTGTTCAGAAATCTTCCCGTACCTCAGGCTCGTGGGAGTCGAGGGCATCAACACCTACCAAGACTTCAAGGACAGATACCTTGAATCTGTAAGTAGCATTCAATCCTCGCCAATCATTTAGTAGATTTTCAAGTATGACTGCGATACCAAAATGGACGCCTTGATCCATTTGGTGACATACCGGAGGTTAGACACACATTCTTTCACTCATTTGGTGTCTGTGGGTGCTGACTTACAATTTTCAGAACGAAGAAGGATAAGTTCCTTGGCCGGTTAATCACGGGAGATCTGCCTGAGTTCGAATCCAAAGAGGTGTGGGTCAATCTCAGCAGACATGAGCGTATGATCTACGAGTAAGTTTGGAACCTGCGCTTATCATTACTGGGGTTCATATCTGACATGTCTTAAGCCTCATCACAGAACACTACGATGCTCTCGAAAAGCGGGAAGGACTCAGCCGGATAAACTGTCATCGCATGATGATTTCTCATGCTTGGAATATCGAGGGTGTCTTCAGAGATGATCTCAACCCTTCATTCTTGACGAATCTGAGAGACGGGCTTGAGGAATTAGCGGCCGACCCCTCCGCCACCCCCCAAGCCAGGAAGCTCCTTCACGCAGCTCCACCCAATGACCAAGACTCGGAGCTCTTCGTCACTCAAGAGCCAACAGTGGGAACTAGCTCTTCCAAGTCGCAGGATGCAAAGACAAAGAGAAAGAAGAAGAGATCGAAGAAGACAGAGGAGAAGAAGTCGACCAAACCAAAGGAAGACAGGATCTTCCATACCGATTCGACAGACAAGACACTCGGCATGGACAATCTCCTGAAGTATACCATCAACGAGCAGATGGTGGACGAAGGTTGCTCGAAGTGCAGGAAGACGTCAATCGACAAGCCCTGGATCATTTCCCAGGTAAGTTCATAATCATCCGTCCTGCATCATCTTTACAATTCAGAACCTTACGATTCAATCTTTCCAGTGTCAACACTTATTTTGTCATGAATGTCTTTCCGAGGACTGGAGAGAGGCAGGCGAAACAAAATGCACGACTTGTGACCAGCCATACGACCGAAAAACAGGTGCAAAGCTGGTTGAGAATCTGTCTACCAAGGAGACAGAGTACGCTGAGGATGACAGGGTGAGAGCACTTAAGGAAGCAGAATCCGCACCTCCCACCGCGACTCCCACAAAGAGAACACCGAAGAAATCGAAGAGGCAGAAACAGCTCAGTGCCAGAGAGGAGAAGAAGATCGTCGCGGATTTTACCAAGAAGAAGTACGGCGGCGATTATCGCGGTGTCTTCTTGGACCTGAAGGGCAAGGATAACGCTTTCATCAACATTGGAGTTCACGAGACAGACGGTATGATTCCGCTCAGCTCCAAGACTGCGTGTGCCATGGACTACGTCCTCCAATTTCAGAGCGAAGCGCCCGAAGACAAGATAATAGGTACAGTTACGGCTTTCATTTGACTTGAAACCTGGGACATCGGATGCTAATCAAGTTACTTACGGCAGTTTTCCACGAGTTCCTGAAGACCGCGAAGATCCTCGGCATCGCTTTGCGTCAGTATGACATCCCCTTCTACTACTTCAATGGTGAAATGTCCGCCAAGAGCAGAGAAGATGCTATTACGTCTTTCAAAAACGACCCAAGCATCAAAGTCCTGGTAAGATCCCTATTGTACATTCCCCAGTCTCCCTCCACCCGTGTGAAAAGAACCTGAGCTAACTCTCCACCACCAACAGCTCGCGTCCAAGGTCGGCAAGGAAGGCCTGAACCTGACCTGCGCCAACCGCATCATCAACATCGATAACTGGTGGAACAAGGCCGCCCAGCAACAGATCTTCGGCCGCATCGACCGCACGGGACAGACCAAGAAGATGTACGCCGTCGTCATAAGAGCCGCCGACACCATCGACGAGCACATAGACGACCTGCAGGAGACCAAGGCCGAGAAGGTGGCGCACAGAATGCAGGATGACCGGCACGAGACGAAGCTCATGTCGTACTGGGAGGTAATGATGCACACGGCGCCCATGGCCTACCAGGCCAAGTGCGCAGAGCTTATCAAGAAGATCGAGGAAGAGGATGCTGCGGAGGCTGCACAGGGGGCGAGGCGTTGGGTAAAGGTCTGATTTTCGCGCTGCATTTTTGGTTTGATTTGGCATTTCATCGCGGGATATGGAAGCATTCTCATAATTTGGTGGAGCAAGGTAGCTTCACCCGTCTGGGGAAACATTTCCAACATGCCTTTATGCGGACTTTTGGTCCGCAATAGCAGGAAGTAACCTTCATAGAATAGCTCAGCGAAACATGCATTTTTATAGACATCTATTCCCCCATTCATCTCCAAGAGTCTTGACATCCAGGCGGGTACCTAGTGGAAGTAGATGAGAATGAGCCCAACTAGGATAATGACGATGATTACGACGACGACCATGACGCTATGAATAATGACAGCGAACGATGATAACAACGAAAAGGACAATAACGAAGAGGATAGCAACGAAGAGGGCAACAACAAAACCGAAGCAACAACAATCATAACGCCAAGATCTAAACGCCAGCCTCTCAAACAGACCGCACTACATGCTTCAGTGTCGAACTGCCCATACCCAGAAGCGAGAATCTATTCGAAATCTCTTCTGGCACAAACCTCCAATCAGCGTACCTCCACTTTCGTTTCCGCCAGGCACATCGTCCTGGCGGCACGTAAAGTACCAGCGACAATCTTGCCAACCTCCCCCGAGCTGAATCTCTTCTGCAGGCTGCTGTGGCATCTTCACTCTAGCATCGTGCTTCTCTCGAGCCTCGTTCACAAGACCCCGCCAATGGACCGGCTGCTCATAGCTTCGATGCGCTGGAACGCCGCAGCCGAGGACGTCGTCAAACGTGGTCTATCATCATGGGAAAGATGATGATGTGCGTCCAAATAGCCACAAGAGGAAGTCCTTTTATTTCATCCCCTGATTTGCGTTTCTTATCGCAACCTTTTTCGGCATTTTGGAGGCAGCATGAGCATTTGGTTGAGAAGAACGCACATCATCTACGAGAGCATACTCGAGAAACCTCACACAGAGCTGATTCGCAACAGTATGAAGCAGCCTTCGTAGAATACCATAGCGAAACATGCATCATCGTGGACCGCTGGAATTTTCCTACCTGGTCTATCAATGGAGGTGACTAGCCGTCCGACAGCCATCTCCAATCCCACATGAATCTCCAAAAAGCAATCAACCGCGGCAACGAGCAAGTGGCGGCAAGCGAAAGCGCCGTCGCGGCAGAGCCCCCGATGCAGCATCAAGATTCACGCATCGGCGCAACCCTTTTCTCGGGCCGCGTTTCCGCCAAGAAGGTGAAAGAGATCTAGATAAATCTCCGAGGTTGCCAATGTCTGCGACGGGAATGACATCAACGAATAGTAGGTCTGTGGAATATCGCAACACCTGGACGATTGAAAGGGAGAAATACTGCACGGTTCGGCATGTTGATGGTCCCGCTGGAACATGGAACACACATAGGTGTGGCGGCAGATCGTCAGTTATTTACCTTTTCCTTGGGTAAGGGCAGAAGGAAGAGGCCGAGGATGATGCACGTGTGGCGGGTTCCATGTCTGCCGGAGTCGAGTCCGGGGAGCTTTGATTTGCTTCTAGACGTAGCGCATAAGAAGAGGAAAAAGGTGTTGAAAAGATCCGTGACAGATCATCTGATGTCGCTGTGTTCTTTGCGGGACCCCAGGCGTTTGCCGCGGCTCTCTTCCCTTAGAGGTGGACTGTTGGGTTAATTATGAAACTATTGACGTAGGAGTCTAGACTCACTTTCTACTCGGAGTCAGCACCCACCGTGTTCATTGGTCGGCTTGGAGTTGTTCGTCTGAATATTACGAGAGACGTGACTGCTCGGCGAGCGGCCCGACCAGACCTACCATCATGCATTGTCACTTACCATTTTCATGGCATATGGCGAATGCGCTTTCGAGATGGGCAATCTCATCCAAGAGTATTACCTCTGAGTCAGAGTATCGGAGAGGTGTCTGTCTTGTTGGGTTGGAGTGACACCGCCAAACATACTCTGCTCAAATGACAACGTTTAGTTTCCGCTTTGTGCCATCCATGTCATAGCTCCAGAGTCATAAGACCCTCGGCTGAGATCAGCCAAGGTGCATAGGGTCCTGATTGAGTACTATGAGAAGCAGAGACATCGCATCAGCTTCGCAAAAGGATGCGCGGGGTTTTCATTCCTTCCCATGGAGCTGAACCCGTGAACGCCGGGCGCAAAGTGAGAATTGAGAGATATGCGAGGGACCCGAGGATGTCGTTCGAAACAAATGCCTAAATCAGGCTGGTCGACATATCACCTAGCATCGTCCTTTCTCTAGATTTCAAGGTATCTTAGATGCACGCCATGTGGACGCTGAAAAGCCGGCTTTATCCTTAGTAACGTTGAGGACCTGTCCAAGCTTGCTTACTTTCTGATTTTTGCTTGTCAAGGAAGGTCTTATTGTAGAACGACGTGTGGGGGTTGATTTCCGCTTGCGGCGGGCGGCTTTGAACTCTTCAACCCGCCGCGGACTCCACGGGGACCAGACGCAGGCGATGGCCATGACTGGCCCGAGAAGCCCGCATCTGGGGTGCACTGCCGGTAATTGCCATAGCTCCCGGCATGTAGGTGAGACCTTGAACTTCAAGCCATCCAGACACATGGCTTGCGCAGATCGCCTTGACGACTCTAATGAACCGCGCCCATCTTGGTGAGGGTTCATCTCGCGCCAGGACAGCCTTCATGGAGGAAAATTGGGCTTTTTCGATGTCTTACAAGTAGACGGCAACTGCCGTGACTCTTGTCTGGAATATGGTTGTCTCTGCTATGTAGATGAATGTGTCAGCAAAAGGCTTGCCTAGACCGTGGGCTAGACGTCCACAGGGATCGACAAGCCCGTCCGAGGCACGAGAACAAGTACAATGAGGCACAAAGTTGTCTGGTCTCGGAAGGAAAAGATAGCAATTGGATAATCCTTGTATGTATGCGACAGGCTCGCAAACCCACCTCGTGATGTGGGAGGAAGCCATCATCTGAAAGGTGGGATGAGGAGCCGAGCAACGGTTTTCTAAAACATAGTCAGGCAGGGACAGCTTGGACGTCAAAGAAAGTGATCTGCTGGCTGAGGTAATAATCATGGAGCGGGTATCCGGGCCTTTTGCTCGAGTGGGCTAGCAAAGGCCAAGGGACCGGCTTTAATGGGCAAATAGCCCGCTCGCAGAGTTGATGGGGTTTGACGACCGTGCGACGAGCATCTCGGCCTCGGTTTTCGGTGGCCAAATTCGAGCGTCGGCAGAGGAGGGCACGGTCAGTGGAGATGGGGATCGGAGAGCGACGACGATCTGTGTGCGAAGCAACGTGGAGGAAGGGCAGCCGTTCGGTTCGGATGAAAGGTGGCTCGCGGAGCCGATGGTAGCGCCAGTTGGTGCGTTGAGGTGGCGCCACGAGCGACATCGCCTGCAAAGGGGTCAGCAATGCAAAGATTTGAGCCGGTGTCGTGAGGGGCTTCACATTCATACCGGTAATCTCCATTCCAAATAGCCCGATTACCTGGGTGGGCTTTTAAAAAATGTTGGTGGTAGTTGTGGAGGTGTTGGTGGCAGCTGAAAGCAGATAAAGTTCGTAGAGGCTGCTTGGATCTTGATTGAAAATAGGAATTGAGGGGACCCAAACATGCCAAGTCGAGGGCTGGGCTCACCAGGCGGATGGGTGGGATGAACAGTTTGAGACTGACTGACCAGTGACTGGTAAGGGGATCCCGTCCATCCAATTGTCTGGTTGCCATCCTCGATGATACTTGCGTCCCAATCCAAAGGTTAAGCTTTGGAGCTGCGACTGGGTTGGCACGGCTCGCGGGAGGCGCGAAGTGCGATCAGCCAATCAGTCATGGTACGCAACTAAGATTGAGGGCAACTTCGGCAGATGTCATCAGTAGAGTCGGCAGGGGGTCCCTTACCACCGAGGGGTCTTGCGAGGATGTTATGTGGTTGTAGAGGAGATGCTCGAACACAAACGACGGGAGACCGGGAGGTAACGACCAAATTAACCCATCAAAAGGGTGGACTGAGACTGAGAGACAGCCCGGGCATAAGGTATGCGCTGCACACGCATCTGCACGACCATCTGCACCCGCACCTCCCGGTTCTTGTCCTCGCCGTGTCCCATGGTTGCGCTGGACTGAACAGCAGCTATGTACGTAGTTTGTAGCTTGGATTCGTAGGGCAGGGCGGCTGTTGAACTGCTCTGGCAGCGACGGTAGCACGGTAGGTAGGCCGTGGGAAGCTGACACAGCCCACATCCCGCTGGTCACGGCCCACGAGCGAGCTCGGTGTTGCGGCAACATTGCCCAGATACGTTAAGGGCCGTCTGTTCCTTCCCGTGGCTGATGACGCGTGTTACCTCAAGTGGAAAATGGCACCTGAGGTCAGACCTGCTTCGTCTGAAAGGCGCAAAGTAAGGCAAGAGTAGCAGCGGTGATGGTCAGTAGAGCAAGTCAGACCGACGCAGGCATTTGGGTTAATTTTGGAACGCAACTTACGAGCCCCAAGACCGAATACGGACTGCAGGCCGCGCTGGCTGCAGGCGACGCGGGCAAAAAGGGCAAACCTTAAAAGTGCCCCGAGATGCCAACGACTGCCGACGACGCGGAGTGTTCAGGTTCGTATGGAAATAGAGCACAACGAAATGGAGGCGTCTCGGCTCGGTCTTGGTGAATGCAATGCGTATGTTGGCATCTTGAGGCAAGATCGAACGATCAGCAGCGTCTGGGTAGCGTCGCATACCGATCCCGGCGGTGCCGAGAATCCAGATGAGGGCTGCGGACACGCTGAGAGACTCGAGGCTCGATAGCGCGAAAGCCATTTCTGTGCTTGTGAATGCTCAATATCGAGGGCCTTGAGGCACCACACGGAAGGCAGGCATAGCAATGCGGTGGTGGTGCAAGGAGTAGAAGGGCCGTACGCCGGAGGAGCAGAAAGCCGCATTTTCCGTCTCTCGTTTCCCAATGGCGTCGAAACCTGTCTCACGCTTGCCAGCAGTGGTCGACCGCCTGCGGTTGCCAGAGATTGCAGAAGCGGGCGATCCAACCCAGATCCAGGTCGAGTCCAATGAGAGATGAAATTAAGGGTCGCGTTTCCCAGGATTACTGGCTGGAAAGGGGAATGCGGTCCCGAGTGCCGCGACAAGAAAAAGGAAATACGGACGTAGCCCTGTTTCCAGACGCAGGGAACGGCGGTCGCTATCAGACAGCGCGTGATGTCTCCTTGACGAGAAGTTCGTGATTCCGCCGATCCATCAAGGAGTTGCGGCTGCTGTGGTTGATTGAAGCTGCTGAAGGCAGACCGCCAAGTCGCTAGGCAATTGATTGACGGTGCCAGTGGATGGATGCATTTGATTAGGTAGGTAGGCATGTTGATGCTCAGGAGGAGGTCCGGTGCCAACGGCCACGAGGGAAATGGCGGCGTTTCACCGCTCCCAGTTGCCATGAGGAAGGAGGCCCTCCTCACACTCCCATCGCCGGAGGAGAATTGGAGGCTCTGAGGTATGGACCTGTACTGCTAGAGTAAGGTAGAGCGTGCGCCCCTATCAACACAGTCAGTCAGCTAGCACAAGGCCCTCTGATCGGTGAGATGCGCAAAGGGCGGCGCGCCAACGGACGTAAGGACGGTGAAGGTACGCACCATACGTGGTGTTTCTGTGTACTATGCAATAGGTTTTTTTTTTTTTTTTGCGTTCCTGGTGGCAGGTAGTTAGTTGGTCGACGTTTTTGCCCAAGTGAGGCTGGATCAAGTTCATTCGCTCCTTCGCAAGCTGAGGGATGACAGGCGGGTGATGCGATTCGATGCCCATTGACTCTTTCCTGGCTCGTGCTCTCGCACTTGCAGCGGCTGCAACGCCTGGGCCAACTGCCGGACCAGACAACTGGGCAAAAAGAGTCAGAAGGCAGGTGCATTTACCTCACCTTAAGGTATTCGTACCTACCTGCCTGCCCGGTAGGTAAGGTAAGCAGCAGGTGCACACGGGCACAGGGCAGGATGTGGCAGTGGCAGCAAGTC
Source organism: Colletotrichum sp. SAR11_59 (assembly GCA_025328345.1). Lineage (NCBI taxonomy): Eukaryota > Fungi > Ascomycota > Sordariomycetes > Glomerellales > Glomerellaceae > Colletotrichum > Colletotrichum sp. SAR11_59. Next base: position 116,337 of record JAKMXC010000044.1, read on the forward strand.
GTATGGCAGTTGCAGGAAGGAGAAGAGAACCGGAGGCAGGTGCGTCCCATGCAAGCGGTTGCTCTGTGCGGCAGCCGTTGCAGGCGCATCCCAGGATGGAAAGAAACGGAGATTCAAACTTTCACCTCTTTCTGGCGTCAAGGTTCAGTGTTCACTCCTTCGTGTGTTGTAATCAATCCGTGTAAGCCGGACGTTGATGGGTAAAGTAAGCAACCGCAGCCTGCTTGGGACACGGAGGAGGCGGATGCCGCGGTGCCGTACCAACAGACGGGGCAGGAAGGAAGGTGAGGTGCATTGGATCTCATCCGCGACTGCTACGGATACTGCCTGCTACAGGTGCCGCTGCAGGAGCTACCTCCGCCGTACCTACCTACCCTGCCCTACCTGCCTTCCCCAGACTTACCTCACCTCGCTTGGTGGTCCTAGCTTTGGCACTTGCTTGTGCTTCCCCAATCGATCGTGCTGACGAGATCCTCTCTCTCTCTCGCCTTCCTCTTCGCCTCTTCGCCTGTGGTCCTGAACAGTTTCGCCGGGCGCTCCCTGACAATAATTCGGAATCCGGCTCCTTCATTCCATCTCTCACACACAGAGACCCGTGGATGCTCTCCCGTCTTGAGGTGGCGTTGACGGTCCATCATTACCCGCATCAACAACAACACACAGCCTTTTGCCAAAGTCTTGGTCAGCTCACTTACACTCCCTCGGCGGCGCCCAAAGTTCCTCTCCCGTCCGTCAACTCACCAAAAACAGACACGACTTCACACTCCCCCCAACCCAAGCGCGAACTCGGCCATCTCGAACAGACTCCGGGCAGACTCGTGGGGGATTTGATGGGATATTCATTCAGCCAGGCCCTTTAAGCGCATCTGCTTGCCGGTTTCGTCCATTCAATGTCGACCACGTCCACGTCACCTCCACTTGGATGACCGTCCCTGCGCACCCGTCCAAGCCACCACCTGCTGATGCTCGTGGCCCTGGCATTGGTTGGTCACCACCGACAGTTGCCTCATTCGCTCCAATGTCGTTGCTCGCCCAACTAACAGCGTTCCGCCGTTGGTTTGGCCCATCTAATTGACTTATCTCGCACAAACTACTTTATGCATATCCATAAAGCCCCGCTCGGGCCTTGCTTGTGCTGCGACCTGGCCAAATGACCTCGAGCAGGTGGTAGCAGCCCTCCTGGAGGCTGGCAACTTGTTGGCTGGCAGACAAATTGCACGCAGGAAGAGGCATAGGCAGGCAAAAGGTACGTAGCCCCTTCACTTCCACCCAGGCAGGGTGCACACAAGTTTTGGGCTCCTCTCCAACCTGCGATTCAGAATTTCAGAGGGAGCACCGGCACGCACCAACGCAACTCAAGACACCATCTCACCTCACCCATCATCATGGCCCCATTCCCGTGCCGTCCCCCCCCCCCAATCTCACTATCCGTACAGAGTACACAAATTCCCAAAGGACCTCTCCCCCACCACATACGCCGGCACTCTGTGCGCCTACCCATCCGCACCCACGAAGTACAGCGAATACACACCTCTGGTATTACCCTGCTCTAATCATGTTCATCTTTCAGCGCTGTTCCCGGACAAAGAGATCCCTCAAAGCCCACTGACGAACATGCCGCAAGCATGGATCGGATGCGGCCCCTGGCACCCCCATCTTCACCATCATCGCGCCAACAGCCGTGACAGTCCTGTTTGACACCGTTTCCAGCGAGACCCTCGAAAGCCGCCAAAGACAAGGAAGACACCTACACCGACGTCGTTGGCGATCTTGGGGTTTGACACATCATACCCTGTCGAGTATCAACCCAAGCCCTCCAAGCCCTTCTTCAGGTCCGTCGACGCAAGGCATGTCACCGCTCTCCCTTCTCCCTCCTCACCGGATTGAGTACCGAGTTCCAGCAAACAAACAAACCTTGGCCGCCTACCTAAGGTACACTACGTTCGTTCTTGTTGGCGCTGGTCCTCCTCACCATCCGTCACCTGTCTCGCTTTGCCGAATCTAAACATGGCCTCGTCTAGAGGTTTGCTGATGTCCCGGCACCTAATCGGCACCCGTCTGTCCAACTGCAGCTACCTACTGCACTTACATGCACCTGCACCTGCACCTCGCGCCCTCAGTCGCGTGCATAGGCAACGCCAGCATAATCCTGCTGTCGGCACCTCTCCGCCCAATACACACAACATGCACTGCACCACAAGACCGCTCGAGGATGAAGCACAAGACTTGCACCATCGTCATCGTCAGTCCACGGGGGATCCCCCGTGAGCTCGGCCGCCGCGAGCGCAGCGCTCACCATAGTTCCCCATACCATCAGCCCCCAATACCGAGAACAATAGCAGGGCAATGGATAGATAATTGCTTTTGTTCCTGCCCTGGCGCCTAGTAACCGAGGCCAGTCCCGCCTAGCCCGTCCCCTGTGCCGCCTCCTTTACACTTCCACCACCACAAGGAGAATGAGATGCGCTCACTCAGGTGGCTGTCTCTGTCTTGTCTCTCGCCTGTTACTGGGCTGAATTGCTCGCTCCATTCAATCAACGAGGAACGAGACGGGGCCTGCTCCGTACCAACACAAGCAATCGACCCCTTCTCATACACCCTCCCCCCCGGCACAGACTTGACCGCCAGCCACCCACACTCTCCCAAACACTGACACTGGACGCTTTTCAATGGCTCCAACCCAGGCCAAACTCAACGCATCCTCGCTCGACAAACACCCGCGCCGCATGCCACGCCCCCCATCACACGATCGACGCACAAACACACAGACGCACACACCGCACCGGATGCCTATTGCCCCTGGCTGCTCATTCATTGGCCAAGCCGTCTTCTGCCCAAAAGCCTCAAACCACGACGCTAACAGCCTGTCTTGCTTTTTCGAGTGTATCCGCTTCCCGTCTCTCCTATTCGTACTGCATTGTCTCGCCTGCGTCCGTCCCCTTTTAAGCTTCTGTCGCCCTTTCTGAACAGTAATCCGATGCCTGCTGGAGGACGGACTTCAATTTCCACGCCTGCGTTGCTGCCAGAGCTGAAGACGCGGACAAAGGCTAGGCGCTTGTATTCCCATGCACCGCCATTTCTTATATCCGCCATCATCCCTTCCCTTCCAACTTCGCCCACCCTCCGGTTCTCAAAGAGAAAACTCCCACATCTATCGACTGAATTCGATAGCCATTCGACGGACAAGCTCGGTGCGAACACGCTCGCTTGACGCTTTGTGATCATCGCCAGGGTCGACCATCGAACAAAGTGACGTCTGTTTCCGGCGGAGCGACACAGCTATATATACCTTTTCGGCACTCCTTTGCGCCCACACTTCGACATAAAGGACCCTCGATTCCACGACTGCGTGTTTGAGGAAGGTCAAATTTCTGGGGCCAGGATATCTCTCGAAGGAGTTTGGAAACAGCCATCGCGCATCAAGAGGTGGATGCATCGGCAACGGAAAGGTTGGAGGTAGCCCTGTGAGATCCGGACTCGACCCCGCCGACGATTCGATCGTGAACACAAGTATCACCGACTGGTACGACCTCCTCGCCACACACATCAACATGAGGAATCCGAAGCCTCCCACGTGAACCAACTTTTCTCCTCGATTCCAGGCTCAGGCGTCCAGGAGAACGCAGCCGCCATGGCACCCTGGCCCTCCGCACTGGGAATCACTGATGCATCGCAACCGCCAGCTGCGGCCGCATCCGAGATTATCAGTGCTCGCCGGAGCCCTGCCTGGGACCGCGTTCCCGACGGCCTGACTGACCACCAATGGACAATAATTCAATCAACGTCACTGGCTGTTGCCGCTCTGAGCTTCGCATCCGTCACCCTTGCTTTCTACTGGTTTTCCCGCATGAGACGGAGCTTCAGACATGAGTAAGTCATGTTTTACCCAGACAACCTCGCCAGAGGGGTCATGAGCGTCAACCAGGAACATCGCTAACCATGGGTAGTCTCATAATGCTGCTCATGTCGAGCGACATGCTCAAGTCGCTATGGTTCATCATTTTCCCCATCGCCGATTTCAGGAATGGCCCGATCCCCTCCAGCTCTTCATTTTGCCAAGCGAGCGGCTTCTTCCTTTCGGTCGGCATTGAAGCATCCGATATTGCCGTCGTTCTCATCGCCTTACACACGGCCATCTACATTTTCCGCCCCAGATATTCCGGCCGACAAAGCGGCCTCTACCCCCACCGCCGGATTGCATTCGCCGTCTTTATCCTCCTGCCACTACTGATGGCCTCTCTAGCCTTCATCAACTCACCCGGTTATGCGAACAACGGCGAATACTGCTACTTGCCCGTTCGCCCAGAATGGACCAGGCTTGCGCTCAGTTGGGTTCCTCGATACATGATTCTGCTCACCATCGTCGCCTTATATGCTTATATCTACACATACGTCACCCTTCGCATTCGACGATTCGGTCGCCTCAGCGCTATGAGAAGAGCAAGTGCGACGCACATGCACGACGATTGGGCTCATATTCCTTCAGTGCCTCCTACCCCAAGCTCACGTCGCGGATCAGAAACTTCGATGGAGGACTCGGAAAGGCAGCGGACTTCATCAACGACCACCACAATGACGGCAGACATTGAACTCATTCACAGCCGCCAGAAGATTCAGTGGAACTGGCCGACGTACGGAAACGAGGACGGCCGCATTCCCGAGCAGGATGAGAGTGTGGAACACACTAGTTTTGACCCAAGCACCAGTCCTCTATCTGCCACGTTCGAGCCAATATCTCCACCTCCGCAAAGTTACATCCGACGGGACACGATCGACCTGAGCCCGTCTTACAACTACCATCCCCACCGCCACAGCTTCAGCACTTACGGCCATCCGCCACACAGCCCGACGACAGCCCGCGCCAAGTCCCTGGCTAACATCTGGTCCATCCTCCGGCGCGGCACAACGCTCGACTCGGATGCTGACCACAATGCCACGCCCTTCCTGTTCCACCCGGCGATGGACGGCACAGGTATGGCCAAGACGCGCGACAAGATCCGCCGTCAACTACGTCTACTTTTCGTGTACCCCCTTGTATACATACTTATTTGGGCCGTACCCTTCGTGGCCCACGTCATGCGCTGGGACAACCCAGAACAAGCCGGCCCGTTTGCGGTCGTGCTCTTATCACTAGTGAGCCTGTCCATACAGGGCCTAGTCAATGCGTGTTTGTTTTGCGCGGTAGAGAAGCCCTGGATTGACAGGAGAGCGAAATACAGGAGAACACCGTCCAAGTTGAGGAGAGACAAGGACGAAGCCCGGCAACGGGTCGGACGACGGACATCATTAGCATAGTCATTTGGTTGCTTATTTGGCAAGGCGTTTTTTGATACCACATGAGTTGAATGAATCTATCATTTTGATTATCTTACTTCATAAGTACCTATCGAACATCACGCCACTTTTTAAACATGTAAAACCGTGACGCAAGTGAAGCCTGACGCCACAGTCTTGGCTTCTCGGCGAAGGATCAAATGGCAGTTGACTAACAATGCCCCTTATTGCTGCTGTTGTCGTCGTTCGTCGGTCAAGTGGCCCACGCTTTCCGGGGCTGTTTTCTCTCGAGCTGATGCCGAGGCAACCCTGATTGGCGTCGTCCCGTCCTGGAGGGCCGGCGGTAATCTCGGCCCCACTAGCGCCGTCGGAGGCCCCAAAGCTTCGGGAGATGCGACATTGGTGAGACGTCGTCCTGTCATCTGCACAACGGGCATCTCGTGATATGCACCTTCATGGGATGGAAAACAAAAAACAAGATGAGGCTTTTCGGAGTTGGGGGTTGCGATTGTTCGGATTTTGGAGGGTGCTGCTCGTAACGTCGGCATTTCAGGCCGCTGCGTGGCACTGGCCCCCTTTCTCAACAAAACAAGAATCTCTCGCTGTGGATGTTGTCAGATGAAAAGGCTGGATTGAGTATGCAGGACGGGCGTCATGTGCAAATCTGTAGCTCGCGTTGGGGTTTTGGAGTTGGGTATGTAATACGGGCATTTGGCGTCGGTCTGCTGTGTTTTTATTATGTTGCTGTATTTTTGAGCCGATACAATTCGTAGCTGGTAGGAGTTGAATTTTTATACCTATTTCCGCTAGTGTTAGACATGTCAGCGTTATGATCTTTACCACTTCATTGTTGTTATTGCCTTCTTCTTTTCTGTCATCTTGGACTGTCGTCGCCGTTTCTGTTGTCGTCGTTGCTGTCGTACTCCTTCTACTCGTAGACATCTTGGCTCTCGCTTGGAGATCTATCGTTGAGGTAGTACTCCGTGTTCCGCAAAGGCACGTGGCTGGGGAGGATGAAATAGGGGCGAAGATGCTCGAATAGGTATGCGGCAAAGCAATCGCAAACAGATTCTTCCGTCTCTCAGCCACTCAATGCTGCAGCATTCAGCTCAAGCTTAAATTATCAAGTGTGAGAACATTATTTTGTTTATCTTAGAAATACCGAGTACTTTTCCCCATGCTCCGAAACCAAAGAACTTTGTTTTATGCCGTGGAAACCCCCATTTTTGTCTATGCCCCTGAAATTCGAAAACTTTTGTTTATCCCGATCCAGCCCGCTTGTGCATCGCTATATTCAAATTGTACTTTTTCCGAATTCAAAGGTTTCCGGCGTGATTGAAAATGACGTCCCTCTGCCCGCTGCCTGAGCAGCATGTCTGCAGGTATTTGATGTTTTCCTCGGTTCCTCGGACGCAGCACTGCAGAAAAATATGTCAGTTGCACGGGTTTCTGGGACATTTCGACAAGGGCATACGTACGAATACTCCGGGGCCGTCATTGTACGTTGAGCCGTGGGGCGGTTGGCAGCAGCTCTGTGTAAGTCCGTCGTGGGCGAGGCCAGGAGCGCCGGCATCCATGCAGACGCCGGCGTAGTTCTCTCCGACGCAGTCTGCGATGGACGCTGCTGAGACGGCGATGCCCGCGCTGTGATTTGTGAGTTTGGGGATCGGACATCGTTGAGGGCTTGTTCGTTACTTACGCAATGGTGAACAAAACTGTTGCGGAAACCATGATGAAGTTGAGGTGACGACAAAGTCTGAATTAATAGATTCGATATTATTAAGTGCTGAAGCTCGAGTTTGCTGAATGTTTCAACCCGTTCAATTGTTTCCATCGTCGTTGTCTTATATCTCAACATGCCACCCGAGCTATTTCGGGACCGCCGAGATTCACGACGACTCCCTGACTCAACCTCTCACCGTTATCTCGCAAACTCCCCCACGCGCCACATGTGGCGTGCGCTCACCCCGAGCCACGGTCTGGAACCGTCTAAATGATGCTGCAGGGCCATCCCAGATTGCTTTTAATTTGGCAAGTCGTCTCTCGCTTCCCTCGTCAAATAATCCTGACCGATCGACAGGAGGTCCTTGCGGAGTGCTGCCAAAAATTGACGCGGAAAAATTTGAAGAAACTTCGCGGAGCCCGAGACGATCGCTTCTATGGAGTTGACGGCACGCGACATTTGTTTTGGCCCCCAGCGCCCGTAGGAGATATCCATGTTTACGAGGTCCAGAAACGGCTTTGGAAGATTGGAGGAGAGAGATGTGGTAGAAGAATTTGCGAATTTCTTCCACTGGTGAAACATTCCCAATGTGCAAGTTGTGGCAGCGATATTGTCTTATCGGCTGTTCATGACACGACGTAGTTCCGGGAGAGGACCTTTCTCGATCTCCTTCGATTGTGAACCGGACAACCGGCAACTTGGGACCCGATCATCCAGCTAGCTCACGCTTACGGTATGGTGATGCGACCTGTTCGGCTTTTGGGTATCTAAGTTGTAATGAGTTGAGTGGAGTGTCCGCTGGTTCAAGAGCGTGTACTATCTGGAAGGACATATGGATGTTGCTACTGTCCTTATTCTTGGGATCGTTCTCATCGTCCGCAAACCCCTTCCGCCCAACTGTAATATCCATGGATGCTTCTCGTTGTTCCCCTTATCCTTCTCGGCGCACCTGTCACAGCTGCCACGTATATCTTCGGCATGCCGCGAATGGCTAGAGACTTTGCGCAAACATGCAAGCCTTATTTGACATTTCTGGTTTCTCTAAGCGATCAACTTCCAACTAGGTATCGCACACTTTTTCCCAAAATGTTCCTCGTCCCTATGGGCGTCATCCTCATCTGACTCAAATTTCTTCGGAAAAGGTGGCGCAGGGCCCGGCTTTGAACGTCGTCTCAAATCGTCCGCAGAAAGGTAATACAAACATCCGTATGTGTTTCCCAACGATTCCCTAGCGTCGTCCATTGCGCTTATGAAGATTTGCCAATCCGCGAACTGATAATGCATGTGATAATTGAACAATTTACCCACTGGGTGGCTCCATTCCTCCCAGTCCTCGTCGTGTTGGTCAGGTCTGTTGATGAGCTCTTTGGGAAAATGCACAGAACTGAACCCTCGGTACATCTCTTTACAGGGCCGAAGGTATTTTCTGCTTCTTGACCAGTGATCATTATCCCAACCGTTGACTTCTCTCATTGAGTAAAGCTCTACCCCGCGCGCCTCTGCGCACCGGTTGACTTGCTTTCGATAGTGCTCATCTGGACACTGGTAAGCAACTTCCAGTAAGTCCTGAGTGGGTTCCAAGTCGGCTTTCAGCTCATCAAATAGATGTTGATACTGGCCAACGATACACGCCAGGGCTATTTGGTGTTTCATGTCAGGCCGTCGCCATGCAAACTCCCGTAGCGTGTCTTCATGGGGACAGTGGGGCCACCAGAAAAGCTCCGGAAGGGTATCGCCGTGCGTTAACCCGTCTCCTCTGGACAAATCATCATTCATTATGAACTGGGCGTTTATGGCTTGTCGAATTGGCATGCTTTCCGACTTGTGAGGAAAAAGATCGTCCAGGCAGCCATCCAATCATCTCGCAAAGGGGGTGTGATGATATGCTCCGCGAATGACGGCCGAGATCTCGTTTTCGATAGTTTTCGGGCGCCTTAGACGTGAATAGCGATCAATATTTCCATCCCAAGCAGCCATCAGAATGAGGATATCCTTGTTGACCGGCGGTAAATCAGGGCGTAATGGCCTATAAGTCAGGTCTGAATACTTGCTCGGCAGAACCGTATGCTCAGGGCCACGCCAATACCGAGGGCGTACGTGGCGATCCTCTTGTATATCGAAGTAATGGTTGGAATCTTCCAGGAAATCAAATTCGTCTGTATCATGATGAAGAGGGCGCTTCTTTTCGAGAGATGACCTGACCGAAGTGTCCCCATTAAGACACGCGCCGGCTCTCGGTGCCTCTACATCGATGGTCCTGGTGTAGTCGTTCATGATGGCGTACCTCACTGGCTTGCTTACGATAGCATCTCGGGTGTAGGCATTGTTGTTATCTTCAGCCTCTTCCGCGATGGAGACGTCTGGAAGCAGTTGAAGCTCGTCGTACAGCTTGTTATAGCCTGCAACTGCGCATGGTCTTCCGACCTGATAACGCATCCCTGGATACCGCCTAGATAGTTCGCGATACGTCTCTTCTATGGCTATATCAGGATACCATATGCAGTAAGGTGTCACTGTATCTGTTGGCATCTCTGGTATGATGTTGCTCATGATGAGGCGGGCATTGCGGGCCCTCGCGTACAGCTCGTTCCCAGGGCTTGAACATAGTTCTGTAACTTCTGCCGAGAAGGCAAATAGCGGGTGATGCCTAATGCCTCGAACCAGAAAATGTAGATGCGGTGAGATGAAGCTTGGGATGGATTTGCCGTTGTAGGCATCTACGTCTGCAAAACATGCTTTCGGAGGGTTCAACAGGTTGAATTTGTTGCTTTTTGGAGGTCCCGACAGTTCGAAGCTGCGGCTTGTTGGAGGTCCCAGCAATCCGGGACTTTGGCCTTTCGCTGGTGTTGATAGCTGCGGGAAAGTAGAAAATCGCCGGCTGTTGGCCCCTCCAACAAAGACGAATGGCATCTGACTTGGAACGTACAATGATGAGCGATACAGAATAGATTTGTTCTTTGACACAATACTGCATCGTCGGAACCTCGACGCAGGGGGGTATAGACTTCCCGGGAACATGAGGGGCGAGCGGCTGAACATGGGGAGGAACATGGTGTTGCGAGAGCGTCCTTGCCAATGTCGAGGCATTGACTGGCGAAGAAGGCTTGGCCCGAACCCAGTCTCAAAATCAAGGTTTGCGTAAAATTTGGCAACCCGGAGAGTTTTGCAACTTGGAAGCTGAGAGTATGTATGGAGACTTTGGGCGGGAACACGTGGGAATGGTGCCCTACCTAGGAAGGTCTCTGAACTTTCCGGAGCTCCATGCCTCGCACATACTATGACAGCTATGACGATAATAGCAAGGACGGCAATAACAATAACAACAACGAAGACGAGGACGAAGACGACAGTGGGAACAGCGACAATTATGATATCGGTGGCAATAGCAAGGACAATGATTCAAACAGAGACCTTTGAAAACAATTGATGACGGACAGAAAGACATCTAGTACTCAATGGTATAAAGTAGTCCGATCCTACTTCACGCATGTGCGTCTACGGATTAATATACTTCTTCAGACCACGCAGACGCTCTTTTGCATCTTCCAACACCGAATCCTCCTTACAGATTGCGAATCTCAAATAGTTCTCCGCCAAAGATGCATTATCCGGAAGATAAAACTCAGTAGGAGGTATAGCTGCGATTCCCAGCTCCATGATAAGAAACCAACTCAACTTGAAGTCTCGGGGGCGGGAAGCGACATGTGCCGGGAATTCATATAAGTCGGGGATCATGACCTTTGAAAAGTTGACCAAGACAAAGTAGCCGCCCTCCGGATCGGAATATGGCAATCCAAGCTCGTCGCAAACCTCGACGAACCGCTTGATCTTGCCTTGCATGCTGCTGCGCGACTCCTGCCAAAATCCGTTCCCCCCCGCCAGCGCGTAGCCGGTAGCACAAGCCTCCTGCAACGGGCTTGGGCTCGAGTAACACACTCTAGTGTGTGCGGCGCTCACGTGTTTGATAAGGTTTTGGGGCCCGATGAGGAAGCCGATCCTCCAGCCTGTCGCGTAGAAGCTTTTTCCAGCTGAACCAACAGTGAGTGTCAAGTCGCGGACTTGCTGCGAAAGAGTGGCGACGCGTGTAACAGGGACGTAGTGAAGACTGTCGTACACCTCGTCGGACAGTATGATGATGTTATTCTCAACGCAAAGCTGGCTGATTTCCTCAAGTTCGCTGCGGGAGAACACTTTACCCACCGGATTGTGAGGAGGGTTGATGACGATCATTCGAGTTCGTGGACTGATTGTGTCTCGCAGTTTCTCCATGTCCACAACCCAGTCGGCTGACGAAGACGTGGTGTGATTTCCACTCTTGGGCGGGTTGAGAGGCACGTATCGCACCTTTCCACCCGCCATTTCGATGTTGCTGATGTATTGGTCAAAGAACGGTTCAAATACGATGACCTCGTCGCCATCGTCTACGAAGGCGAGAAAGGCACATAACATGCCTAGCGAGTTTGAGAAGAAATTAGCGCCGTGTCTTAGTACTTGCATTTCAATACCTGTCCGTTGCCGACACGGTTGGATTCATACCTTCATTGGCTCCCGTCGTGATAGTCACTTCCGTGTCTGGGTCAATCTTAGTCTGTAAAGCCTCAGAGTACGACTCCGCTATGGCGCGCTTAAGTGACGGTCTTCCTGTTGTTGGCGAATATTGATTCGAGTCTACTTTCGTAACTGCTTCTTTTGCCGCGTCCATGATGAACTCCGGAGGGTTGTAACCGCTGATACTCGTATTAGATTCTACTCATGGTGTCATAGAGAGGGGCTTGGCACACAAGAAACCCTGGCCCATATTGACGACCGGCTTGACCTGCAGTGCTTGTCAGAAATATTCCCCAGACGAACTGTTACGACTACAAACCATCGACTTAGCGGCAGCATCATTGATGATGGTCCTGTTCCAAAAGTCAGCTTAGTGTTTGTCCGAAGAGAAGCGAGATCCAACTAACCAAACATCCTGCCGTTGTCCAGCGATTCGCCTCGCGGGCTTGGGGAACTCTGCTTGGCAGGATTCTGTAGTCTTCACATTGAATTGAGTTGATTCTCGGGTTTGACTTGTCACGTTTCATGCCGCAGTGGAGATCTTAGAAGTTGGCATGAGAGTCCAGGGAAAAAATATATCCACGCGGCAGAAGTTCATTATCATTTAAACGACGGGATAAATGGATCGTCGTTTCGGAGCCGGGGGATGCTTACAAACACCCGATTCGACCGCGTTCGCGGCCCGGATCCGTGTTCCTATCTTTATCCGCTGCACTAAGACAATGTCCCAATGACCTTCGAAAGAATCGTATCGTAGAAGGTTACATCCCGTCGGATGCTAGAAATGGTGAATTAAGCCCGATTAACTTTGCTATCAACAAAGATGTACCAAGCCAAAAAGGCGGAGTGCGTGATCATTATCTCGCACTTTATCCCCTATACTCTTGTTGCTGTCCGTTCTGTTGTTCTTATTACCGTCTCTATCGTCTCTATCGTCTCTCTCTTTTCTGTCGTTTCTGTCGTACGTAGTAATAGGCCTGCGTGCCCGCATAGCAAGGCCTGCACAAATTGACCTTATGCAGCGACTCAAATCTTACAAAAGCGACCGCATGTAGCACTATCTAAATCCACAATTAGACTTGTGTGTATTTGAGCTTAGCGCTTTTGAATAATTGTGGAAAGCATCTCGTTACAGCCCTCGTGAGACCCGATCCGCTAAAATAGAACGAGACCTGGACATTTCCTCTCCTTAAGCTCCTCCCAATTCACGCATTCATGTTGATTAGAGAGTCTCTAAACTTCATCCAACAGACGATGAGCTACAAAGATGTTTCCGAATCCAATCGTGGTTTCCATGGCATTAAGCCTGTACTCAACAGTCAAGCGGCTTGCTTTCGTCATACTGCAGACTCCGGCCATGAAAAGCGGGAAAAGCATACGTGCCTCCATTTCGGAACCTGGACGTACGAGCGAAAGAGCTGAAAGTATGTTGTCTGACCCTTTCCTCATCTGTGCATCCCCGTTATGCATCCGCTTCGTTACTGATGGCCCATTGCAGAGCAAAACCAACAGCTCTGGCCTCGGTCAATTGTCGAGAATCTTCCACGGGCGGCGGCTGCCAACTTTGAAGTCTTAATTCAATTTCTCTAGCCTCTGATTGAAAGTCAGTGGGATTTCCATGAACCTGACGAGAAGCAAGTTTATTGATTTGTGTAAGTGTTTCGTATAAGTCGACCGAAATGCCAAAGAGAGGATGGATTATATGCTCATTCGTTGCTTCTGGGTTAGTGCCAGATTTCGTAAGACAACGACCGAATATTTCAGGAGCGTTGTCGGAGGTGATTGATGCCATGCAGGCCAGATAGTTATATATCTCGATGAGTGGATGCATTGGCCCTGATAGGGTATTGGTCTCGAGCAGAAGAGATCTAGCTCCATGGAGATGAAAAAGCCATCTTCTTGAATCTCCGAGACATACCTAGATACTGTCGGTCCTGGTAGGATAACTTCAGATTTACAGCACTTACTTCCGCCAGACAAAGCAGCAATGTCGCCGCGAGTGGCCACACGGAGCCTTCCCGGTGGTCGTCCAGCTCGGCCATCAATGCTTGTAATGTCTGACTCCTGTGAACGAATAGGTCGTGCTGAAAATCTGGGTAGACTTGCGACAGGTGGCTGGCAGATAAAGTTACTAGCGCGTGGCGCATCGCCGGTTGCTCGAGTGCCATGGCACGATGACACGTAGAAATGGGTTGAAGCGATCATCTACGACTGCTAGCACGCGAGCCACAGTCTGAAGGAAATGGTTCAGCAAGTGCCTCTCCACGATCGTCCAGCTCTTCAACGCTTGTGGCGTTACTCCGGTCAGGTTATTGAGAGCTGTGGATGGAAGGAATGTAGCCAAACCCAGCTCATCATCGCTGGCGCATGGCATGCCTAAGCCCACAAGGGCTGTGCTATTTGCAAGAGCCGCAGCCTTTCTCGTCTCGAGGCGATCATCCGATTCTATAAGTGAAAGCCAATTGGAGAACGAGGTCAAATGAGAAGACATATTGCTGCCATCCGGAACATCGACGTCGGCCCATTCTTGGAACAGGTCTGGACTGCTGACAAGCACATCACTACTCGACAGCAGAGGTGGGCTGTGGTTTGGGTCAGAGTGGCTGTCGCGACTTTCACCAGCCTCGGATGTCGGCCAGTTGCAGTCAAAGCCCAATCGTTTGCAATCGGTGCAAGTAGGTGTCTTTTCGTCGCATTTCTTGCGCCTTTTCCGGCAATTCGAACAACCCGTCGCAGACTTGCGGTGCTTTGCCTTCTTCTTGCCACCTTTGTCGACATGGGGCAGAGCCGTGAGCCGGCCCCCCGAGCTCGCGTCATAGGAGCATGCGAGCGATAACCGGCGGCAACGGGTGCAAGGGAGCTCCCGTGTGCAAAGGGCCTTGATGGACTTGCACCTCTGGCATGCAGTGGTCCTACGGCCCATTGCGGCAGCTGCAGCAGCAATTGTGACTTTTTGTGCCAGACTTCAGCTGAGGCACTGCCTGTTGCGACCCAGTTGTCTGAAGGCTTTCGTCTAGCTGGGGTTCACTCTGGTTGATGGAGTTGACAAGCCTCCGCCAGGCAAACAGATGTCGGCTATCTCGTATCTGTCATCCGGGGTGATAGGGTCGGATCTCACCCTGGTTTTCCGCGCCCCAGAATACCCCGTCGTTCACGAATGCGAAGTTTAGGACTGGTCCGACCGATAGGAACCTTTTTGCTCCCTGCACCCGCGGGAACGACGCACCATACCCGCGGGATGTGGGCGGGGAAGGGTGTCCAATGCCATCCACTCATAATTGGAATACGCCGTCGTTTACATGGATGTGCGTAGTTGGTCATAACACGACTAACCCTGTTCTTTGACAGCCAGCCGATTGGGGTTCAGAGATCAGGCAGCACTTCAGGAGGCACACTTGAGGTGAGTTAGGGCAAATCTGAGCCCAAGACGCTCGTGAGCATCAAGATTCATAACGATGTGTATTATTTTGTTCCGGCTGGCGAACGAAATGGAACAAAACCAGTTCCGATTTGCAAGCTGCCGGCCCAGTTGACTTTTTAAGCCGACAATAATGCACCACGAAAAGCAACCCGAGATGTCTGCTAACATCGACGACCCGAGTCATGGCATTTCTGGGGCTTAGTTGACGATGAACTTCGTCAGGTAGGCAACGGAGGCTCGTAGTATTTGCTTTGACTGACCTAAGGGCCAGATGATCCAGGATAATGTCCCGAGAAGATTTCCTCCTGTCGATATCTCCAAACTCACATCCATTCGAGAAGCATGGGTGGAGGGAATGACCCGAGACGTGTTGACCCTTTTGGAGGCCGCCAAAAACGAAGTGTCATTCAGTGAGATTCTCATTCCGCGCCGAGACGGCACAACGGGACGTGCTCTAGTCTTCAGACCAAAGGTGACCACTGCGCTTGAGGCACCTGCGGTTGTTCTGATCCATGGCGGGGGCTTCCTATTTGGATCTGCCGAGATGGAGGCAACGGCTTGCATTGAGGCGACAAAGGCTCATGGGTGCGTATCATTGAGCCTCGATTACCGGCTCTCACCCGAGGCTAAGTTTCCAGTGGCGTATGAAGATTGTTGGGACGCTTTACATTGGGTACGTCAACCTCGCTACCGTCGCCCGTGTCCATGTGTCCTTTGGCTGACCCAAATGATCCATGATGAAGTTAACCGAAAACGCTGAAGTCCTTGGGGCAGATTTGACCAAGGAATTTGTCCTGGGCGGCACCTCCTCCGGTGGCCAAATGGCTGCAGCATTACCTCACATGGCCCGAGATCAATCATTGCCACCTTCTCTGACCGGCGTGTATCTTTATGCAACGTCCATTCTGCAGCCAGATGCCGTCCCGACCAAGTATAGGTGTTGGTATCGAAGCAATGATGAGAACGACGGTAAGACCGGTTTGTCAAAGAAGACGACAGCTGTGTTCCGAGCAGCCGTTGCTCCAGACATTAAATCGGATTTATGGAACCCGCTGAATTGGAGCACCGGGCATGAGGCTCTTCCGCCGACATACTTCCAGGTTTGTGGAGCTGACTATCAAAGAGATGATGGGCTGGTCTACGAACGGGTTTTGAGGCACGAACATGGCCTCAAAACCAAATTGGACATGTACTCGGGTCTTCCTCATGTATTCTGTTATCTGTACCCAAGTCATTCAAAGTGTGAAAAGTTCCGGAACGATAGAATACTTGGTCTTGGATGGCTTCTCAATCAGGGCTCCCACACTGCCTGATACTTGTTTCTTATAATCCCATGGAATTTCAATGATTTATTTCTCTCTTGAGACAAATTCATGCTATGAATAGTGGCTTCACTGTGGGTAGTGCGTCTTGGAAGAGAAATGTCACATACGCCTCAACCCAAGAGATTGCAATACAATGGAATGCTCAAGGTCGCCCTCTTCAGCCACACAACCACATTCAGATGGGTATGTGAATACTTACTTATACATATGTTTCCACCTTCAAAGGAAAATAATAGAATAGTTAAGAACAGTGAAGGACGTTTCGACAATCCCAAATTCGATTCCATCCGTCAATCTGAACATATCCTCCCAAACATCGACAACCATACCCGAACAGAGTTCTCTGTAATACATGCCCATAATGCAAGACCGCTTCGCCTTCCTCTGACTGTTTGTTTAAAGATTATCAGTGGCGGTTTTGCTGCCGTCTTTCTGCAATTTGACAGAGCTAGCCGCGTCTATGCTTGTCGTTTTTGCGACCCCCTCAAGAACCATGCCGCTCCGGGTCAAACCCTCAGTGCCATAACTGTCTGTCTCATGCAGTGCATCAAACTTGGCATTGATTTCTTCCAGGGTAAGTCCCTTTGTCTCGATCCAGAAATACGCCACGAAGGCGAATTGAACGGCATCCCATCCAGCGTTGATCATGTAAGTCTTCCAACCGATGGCAGCGAGAGCAAAGGGCCACACAAAAACACTGAATAGACTGTTCTCGGGTTAGTAAAACATCCATGTTGTCAACTTCGCGGTAGGAAGAACTTACCCGCCACATGTGATTGCGAACGTCCAGGCTGCCATTCCATTGCTCCGAATTGAATAATTGAGCACCTCGGGTGGATAGAGGACTGTGAGCGGGGTGATGCCAATTGCGTAGCTTCCTTGGAATAGGAAGACAGAAGCCACAGTTGCGTAAACACCTGAAGTATTCTCACCGCCCCCGTAGACTGCAGGACATATGATTAGACTCTTGCCGATATTTGAGGCGATGAAACATCGTGAGACAACCCACCTTTCGTCAGAGCACCGATCAGAAAAAGGAATGCTGTCATGAAGCCGACTGGGATCAGGCACATTGTCTTCCTGCCAGCGATGTTCATGAGGTACGTTCCGATACAGGCAATGATGACACCAAGCGCTTAGAACAATGTTCTGTTTCGAGTGTTAACCAGACGATGAGCTGTGCTGGAGCATTACAGTTAAGACTCACAATCTGAAGCTGTGTCTGTGAATTGCTAATCCCGGCCTTCGTGAGCATGTCTCCCAGGTAATATGAAACAATGTTGTTACCTTGGGCGGATGTCAGCTTTATCGCCTCGAGACCAACAGGCCGCCCTTGGGTGCTTGGGCGCTCTTACCACTCGACATCGCAAGGACTGCCATCGAAACCGCTAGCATCAAACGTCTCCTCGAGCTTGGAGTACGGAAAACCTCCGCATACGTCATCTTCTGGCCGGACGAGCGCTCCCATTCCAACATGTCGACAATCTCTCGGTGCTGTATCAGCGTAGCTGGATCATCTTGATCTCCATTGCTGTGAGAGTTGATGCAATTGACGCCAAGGCGTCTTGCAGTCTGCCCTTATGAGCTAGCCAGCGGGGAGATTCTGGGACAAAGAGAAGCACGACGAGGCAGAATAGGCTGAAGACAGCCTGCAACATGCAAGGCAGCCGCCAGGACCACTCACCAGATATTTGGGAGGTCCGATACGTGACACCAGCCGCTATGAGAGCGCCTGAATTTGTCAGACGGCCAAATACTGATCAGGTAAAAGGGGAAAATACTGACCAACGTAGTAGATAGTAAAGATAAAGCTCAAGCCAGAGGCTCGGTATTTTGTGGGCAGTGTCTCCGCAAGCCACCTGAACAACCCAAAGTCAGCTAACTATGCTCGATTTCGGGCAGACGCGAATGAACTCAAAAACCTACGAGGATGATGCGATGGAGGAAGTCCCTGACCCAGCCCCTAGAATCATTCGCCCGACGACGAACAAAGCCACATTTTGGGCGACAGTCATGAAGACAACACCAATAATTTTCAGAACAATAGAGATCAAGACACCAGTACGCCGGCCGACCCGGTCTACGACTGGCCCTATGAATGTCGCCACAATTGCCCAACCTAGGAACGAGGCAGCAGCATTGAGAGATTTTGTAGCAGTGTTAAGTTTGAGAGTCTCGTTGTACGAGGGGAGGATGTTTATGCCGTTTCTGTGTTGTCAGTTGGTATTGAGAACTGATGAGCAAGTAGAGACACACATGAGCGCAGTGTCGTATTCCGTTGTCTGTTCCAGCTGTTAGTTCCAAGAAATGACTGCAAGCAAGAATGGACCGGTATTCGCCCAGAATGAGCGTAGCTGACGTCAGACCTACCGTTGCAAAAACACACGATGCAAGAATAGTCAGCGCAATCGTGACTTTGCTCGACTTGTAAAACTGGAGCGGACCAAGAGGCCCGTCAAAACCAAGTAGGCCCATTGTTGTGGATACTGTTTTCTATGGCAAACCGAGACAGAAAGATAGAGTGAATGTGTATGCGATCAAGAACAATATAGGTCATTGCTTCTACTTATCCCAAGTTGCAATTAGTGGCAAACCTTTGGCATCGTTGAGCTTGGTTTACTCGCGATGTCTCGGCGAGAATGACAACGGGTAATGCACCTGTGATTTCACGATAAGCCGACAGTCTATCGATTTAAACGACGGGATATTTCTGATGATCCACTAAATTCACTTGGCATCTCCGACACCTTTCGTTTCCCCGCAAGACCCACCCAGCAGCATTTCCTGGGGTTGACCAAGATAAGCCAAGGCCGCGCGCGCATGACCTGTGCTCCATGGACTTCGGTCTCCGGGCGTTATGCTGATTTGCTTCCGCGTTGACTTCGGGAGTGAAGACTGGCATTCGCAATGCTATCGGAAGTCGTCCGTTCTCACGAACTTGATACGTCGTTAGAGGTTTGTTTCTTTCGCAGAAAGTGAGGAAAGACAACGACGAGTACAACGACGAGTACAACGGCGACGGCGACATAGCGACGACGACAACAGCGACAATGATGATAGGAATAACGATAGAATTTTACAATTTGTATTGCATTCTGTTTACTGGACGAGTGCGGAAAGAAAAGATGATCATGGTTATTGCTGTAGTCAAACGAACGTAACGAAAATCTCCTTGATCCAAGCTAGATCTTCCTAATTCCCCCAAACGACACCCCAATAGTGGATGGTATTGACTTCAACATGGCGGAACCGACTAGTACGGTCTGGCACCCGCGAGCTTCAGCAGCTTGTCCGTGAGTTCCGGCTTCTCGAGTGGCTCGTCACGATCTTGAGGATCCCTTGTTCCGTCCGGCAGAATAGCGTAGGTAGGGCCAGCTGTGATGTGTTCATAAGGCCAATGCGTCGTGCTGCCAAAGTGCTCGAACTTGTTCTTCTTCAGCGCCAACTGCTACGGACTCGCAAGTCTCGCCGGCTGATACGTCGCGTAAATGGCCGTTCTGACTGTGTTTTCTAAGGGTGTGGGATCTGAGCCGTAATGAATGACTCGAGAATCCCACATGATCAGGTCGCCAACATCGGCGCACACCTTGTGCGGGCGCAGTCCGCGATTTTCAAACCAGGCCAACTCCTCTTTGGAGAAGAGGTAGACGTCTTTGTTGTTTGGCAGGAGGGCAACGTCGGGATGAGTGTCGAAGAACTCGTCATCAAGCTTGTGGGAACCTGGGTACACTACTAGGCCTCCATCCTCGGGGCCATTGGGTGATAGATTGATGATTCCCTGAACACAATGAACCCCGCGCTTCATCGGGCTCTGATCAAGTGCTCCCATGCCTTTCTGGCCGGCAGATCAGGTCGGTTCGGGAGGGTGATGTTCAGGCAGTCGAAACTGACAAGCAACTCGTCTGTCCCCCATAGGCGGCTAAAGGCATCAAGAACACCTGGTTCCATCCTGGCATCCCACATGAACTTCTCGTGGGCAACACAGTAGCCATGGTACACGCGAATTTTGTTTGTCAATGGGAGGTTGCTTTCCGTCCAAGTCTGAGGATCTTCGAGCTTAAGTCCTTTGCCGAATGAGAGGAGCCAGTCGTGAGCCTTGTGCTGATAGTCGTTGGCTCGATCCTTTGGGATGGCCCCCTTGATGACACAAAACCCTTTCTCCCTCAGTTCGGCTCGAAAATCAGACGGCTCTAAAGAGCTACAGGAGACAGTCAGTATGCCTCGGTTGAAGTGCTTCGGCCGCTGCAAGGGGGCAGAGCTCACGCACCTTTTGAGGACAGGAATTGGGGGAGTGATGATTTGGTCCGAATAATCAATTGCGCTGGGTGCCATCTCGAAATCCGCTGGGTTCTATTCAACTGGGCGAATAATTTTAAGATATCTGTCGAAAGAAAACGGGAATTGAGTTCCAGGTCGTGAAATTTGTATGAAAGTGCGATCGAAATTCACAGGAGGGTTGGTATCATTAAGTGTCGGCTCAGATGCTTGGGATGGACTTCAACGTTATTAGAAATTGTGATCGAAATGGAAAGTTCTTTCGCCGTCGATTAACCCGTCGTTTAGAATGCCATACATGTGGTTGATTTGACGATCCCGAGTTCCGATCCTATCATGTCATCACAGAGCTAGTGCCGTTGTGTTTTTCCCCGTCGCTAAGTATTTCCCGTCGTTCAAGGTATATCCGACATACCCCGGCTATCTGGTGATAGGCTGTGTTGTGGGGTCCTGTTAAAACGGTCGGAAGCGTACTTGACGTACCTTACCGTAGATACCCCTCATTGCTCGTCTTCTACCATCATCTGTGTCACCAATTCCCCGTCACTGTCTTCCAGTAATCTTTGGACATGTTTCGCTACCCATTGAGACTAGGATCGCGGCCTGGCACCGCCGTGAAGGCGAAAACTACCGCTCAATCGGCCGGCCGGCTGCGCTATCCGCGTCACCTCCGAACCATCGCCACCTCCCCTGCAAGGAATGCGTTCTACTCGAACCCCTCATTTTACTATGGGCTAGTAATTGGTGCCACGGCCTTTGTCTGGGGTCTTCATCGGGCCTGGAGCCCATCTGCCGCACCAGTTGAAATTCAGTATGCGAACGGCGCAACTATGCTCCAGGTATGCAGCCAATTTTCTGATTGTCACTCGGGTGGCCAAGATACAAGCCTCCTGTGGCTAAACGTTACAAAGGCATCAAAAGAGATTGAAGCCATTTTGGGTTCCGGAGTTGTCAGCTTTGACGAAGATGTTATCGAAGCGCATGGCCACTCAGATTGGTCCACTTCCAACTCATCCGGTCGACCTGTTGCTATCGTGTATCCGAACAACACTAAAGATGTATCTGAGATCGCCAAAGTTTGCTGCAAGTACAGAGTTCCTATGGGCACGTGCCCCGTCAGTCCAGATTGTCTTTCCTGACTGACCGTTTAGTACCATTCGGGGCCGGTTCGTCGGTCGAAGGGAACTTTTCATCGCCTTACAGCGGTATCTGCATAGACTTCACATTCATGGACGAAGTCGTCGCATTCCATCCAGAAGAGTCTGCGAGCATCCCCTACACACCTTGACCAAATTGGTTCCTGACACAATGCAGCATGGACGTCGTAGTTCAACCTGGTGTCAACTGGGTAGATCTCAATAAGCGCATCCAAAGCTCCGGTCTGTTCCTGCCAATGGATCCATCCCCAACAGCGACGATCGGTGGTATGGTCTCGACCAATTGCAGGTGTGTTGTTAATATCAAGACATACTTTTCCATCTAACGAAGTCGCAGCGGTACCAATGCATTCCGATACGGTACGATGAAAGACTGGGTCATCAACGTTACAGTTGTGCTCCCTGATGGCCGTATCATTAAGACCAGACAGAGGCCGAGAAAGTCTTCTGCTGGCTACAACCTCACTTCCCTGTTCGTTGGAGCAGAGGGCACACTCGGCATGATCACCGAAATTACATGTAAACTAGCTGTATTACCACAGGAGACAGGCGTCGCCGTCGTTTCATTCCCTTCAATCAGCGATGCTGCCACTGCCGCCTCTAAGCTGATACGTTCAGGGATACAGCTGGCTGCTTTGGAGCTCATGGATGACGTGCAGATGGGGGTGTTGAACAAACATGGCAGTGCGGCAGTACGACGTTGGCAATTTCCGGAAAACCCCACGCTTTTTCTGAAGTGAGTTGCTGTCATATGGACCGAAACTTCAAGAACTCTACTAATGGCAGCCCTGACCTAGAAATATTGTTTGCCGCAAACAAGCATGAAGAAATCGATCTATGGTCGGGAAGGAAGGAGGCGCTGTGGACCATGACCTCAAGGTTTCAATATTTGGTCAACTGATGTTGCAGTTCCTATATCTAAGCTTGCAGAACTTATTGGTATGTCTGACGATCTGGGAGGGCGACACGATACTGAGCATGCCCTTCACAGATATTTCCAAGCAGGAATCCGACAAACTTGGAGTTTTTGCTAGCATCGTCGGGCACGTCGGAGACGGAAATTTCCACCAAGCCGTTATGTACGATGCAAAGAATGAGGAGCACGTCCAGGCTGTGGAAGCCTGCGTGCACAAGATGATGGATCGAGCTGTGGAGCTTGGAGGTACAGTTTCGGTAAGCATCGTCGAATCATTTCTTGTTCATCAAGCCCGCGTTTGAGACCAAGCAGTAACATATGTGTAGGGAGAACATGGTATTGGAATCGGAAAGAAGGTTTGTCATTCTTCTCTAACCACACGTAAACAGTGTATTGATACTGTCGAAGGAATGCCTCCTGAATGAGCTGGGCGTCGACACGATTAACCTGATGAGAGCTCTGAAGAGCTCTGTAGATCCCAAGTGAGTCCACTCGATCACAAACTTCCACATTTGGTTTGGCTTCAACGCCTGGCGTATCAAATCAAATCTGACTTTGACGGTAATTAGATGGATCATGAATCCTGGCAAAGTGTTTGATGCCCCAAAACCAGTTAAAACAATCACAAGCGATTAAGGTTTCGTCCGTACACCAGTTCTAGTCTTCATGTATCAAATCTAAAATTGACACTGGTGCTTTCCACCAATTCAAAATTCTTCTCATCCTATCGGGAGATCGGGAAACCTTGATACATGATCAACATTGCTTGTTTCGTCGTACTCGCATTGGCGCCTGAGTTTGCCCCTGACCTGCAAAGTGAAAAGATCAGGGCGTGAGTATTGCCCCACCGTGTCGAGAATACTCTTTGCGATGTAGATCTCGTCAAATTCGAGCTCTCCATAGAGGAGACCCTCAAACGTAGGGCTAGGCGCCTTCACCAACGTGCGACCATCCGGAGCGATGATCTCGGAAAATCCACCACCTACGACCGCCGTGTGGGGCTTTTCCCCTTGACCGGCATGTTCACTTTCATCCACAAGCCCGTTGGCTACAAGCCCTTTCTCTGTCTGCGTTGATGAGGCGAGTAGAACGAATGTTGCGCCTTCTACGGCGAGGGTGTGGGTAGCCATCATACACGATTCGACGGTATTGAAGAAGGGCATTTTGCCGACTGGAGGAAAGAGATTTGGCCATGAGGCAACATGGATCTGTTCTCCTTGAAAGTATGTATTGTACTTTAGAAGAGGTTGCAGGTGCTCGAAGCATTGAAGGCCACCGATTCGACCGATGGGCGTCTGAACTACATTCGTCGTGCAGTCACCCGACTTTGGGCACGACGAGGTCAGCACAAAGGCTTGCTGCGGCTGTAGTAACCACTTACTGCGTCACCAAATAGGATTCGTTCCTGAGCAGTGGGCTTGAACTTCCTTCTGGGGAGAAGTACGTCTCCATCTGGGCCTATGAAGGTCTGGGCCATGTACAGACTGCCTTTGTCGCGCTCCGAAATGCCCACGACAACCATGATGCTGGCATTCCTGGCAGCCATACAAATGCGCTCCATGTGCTCGGACCGGACATCGATGGAGTTGCGGTAATACTTGAGGTTGTAATCCATAGTTTCCTTGGCTGCTTTAGCATGGATGAAGTTGGGGTATCCGGGAATCCAGAGCTCTGGAAACGCTACAAGCTTCGCACCGTTCGCGCCCGCTTCGTTTATGAGTCCGCATGTCTTGACAGTTGCAGCTTCGACATCGAACCTGGCAAAGAAACGGCTTTTAGTTTCAAAGGATACACAGAATTGCCGAAGATGTGATGAAGATCTGGCCGGTCCATCACTCACCAACAAGGCTCGGCTTGCACGACTGCGACTTTGACAGGGTCGTCGGGGTCTCCATACACGTGGCTGTTCATCTTTCAAGTAAAAAGAAGAGAGTTTTTGATGCTTTCCATCAACAACGTGTTCAATTTGACTAAGCGTTCGTGATTGCGGAGTTATGACGATGGTATTGACTTTAAGCCAGTTTTCAGTTGCTCGCAATGGCTGAAGTAATAAAGAGGTATCGAACTGGTCAGTACAGCCAAACCCACGATTCCGACCGGAGGTATTGATACGGTGCACGTAGCTTACGTCCTGGTTTCCTGTAAAATCCTGACACATTGTTTTGGTCTCTGGTGTCAATGATGATTTGACGATCTGATCGGTATATCGGTATCCGTAAATCAACTTCCGGTTGGTATCATGACTGGGACCCACAGGCCTACCCAACCTGACGGATCCTCCATACATCTGGAAAGCGGGAATTTTGATATGTGAAATGCACTGAAGGAGCTTTCGATAAGCTACTTTCCCCTTTCGTCTTATCAGATTCATGGCGGTATCACCCTGGCATTATTTCCAGGTACAGAAAGTTTGCCCGATCCGCGAAATAAATTCCGGTTGCTATCACGCAGATAAGGGAGTGCACGCTCTCTTACAACACTGCTTTCTATGTTCACCCCCATGGATAATATTTACTCTGGTATGGAAGCAGCAAGCGACCCAGCATTGAGTAAAAGGGCGAGGGCCACCCGCTGAATTCCGCCCATGCGACGCCACCAGTTCCGTCTCAATCAAAAATCACAAAGGCTTTTGTACCAGTCGTTTTGATTGTTCAACTGCAATGAAGAGCAAAATTGTTTCATCTGGCACCCCTGCCGACTCTGGCGACTTCAGCCTAGGAGAGACAGACGCAATATCGAACGGCGTTCCGGCATGGACTCGATACATGCCAGGGCCATCTCCGACGTACCGTTTCGTTGGGCTGCCTCCTAAGATCTCGAGAATTGGCGTAATTGCTTGCGGATGCTGCATCATGTCACTTTCAGGATACAGTACGTTACAACTTTCATTATCTTTCCGAGTCTTGGCACCATTTACTGCTTGTTCTATGGAGGAGCAAGTCTCCGCAGAGATCACGTGCAAATGACACTAATTATAGATCTCGCACTCATGGGCAGCATTTCCGGTTTAGACTCGTACCTCCAAGTCGTCGGACTCACAGACGGAAGCAATCATACTCAGCTTTTCATCGGCCTGATCAACTGCGTCTAGTGGATTGGTGTCATCCTCGGCGCCCTTCTCGTTGGTTCGTTCTCAGACCGCGTTGGCCGCCGACGTGCCATTGTCTTTACTGGGCCATGTTAACGGCCCCGGACGACCTGAAAACTGCTCGACGGACATGGTCGGCAATTTTTATACAGTTCTCAACACAAGCAATGGTCGGTGCGGGTTTTGTATCTGGGTACGGCATCCAGATCTTCGAGACTGGCGGGTGGTCGTCCGAGCTAGCAGCACTTCTTGCAGGAATGGGTATTATCACTCAAGCGGCCTTTGGTCTTCCTGGTGCCTTGCTTTCCGACACTATAGGTCGTCGTAAAGCCATGATCGGTGGTTCAGCCATCGGGGCCGTCGTCCTGGCTCTGATTGGCATGTGCGGCTACTTCGTCAACAAGTACACATACACAAACCCAGCACTATCCAAATCCTATGGCTCGGCAACAGTTGCTCTGGTGTTCCTCTGGGATGCCATTTTTGGCGCAACGTGGCGTATGTCCTTCCATCCTATCCGGCACGTCTTGTGAAACTTAAGCTGTCAATTGAGATTTGCGAACAGTCTGGTGCCCTTTTGCGTATCCTTCCGAAATCTTTCCTGCTCAATCTAGGGCTGAAGGCAGTGCCGTGGGTATAGTTGGTCTTGGAATTGGTTCTTTCTTTGCCAGCATGATCAGTCCTTACCTCTTTGCTGCCATTGGGTATCAATCGCTTTTCATGATATGTGGTTTGAGTGTTATGGTTGCTCTCATTTGTTACTTTTGGCTGCCTGAACCGCAGGAAGGACTCTTGAAGAAATAGACGGGCTCTATGACTAGGACAATTACACAAAGGGTTATCATATTTAAGCGGTACAGTTCGCCTTTGAATATCTTCGTCAATCTTCCATGCAGTACAGTTCTCATATATATATATATATAAACATATATCATGCTATAATTGACATCACAAGCTATTCTAATTCAGTGGGTTTGGGTTAGTCGCTCGTCCTAGAAATTTCGCGGTGTTGATACCCTCATTGCTCTATTTCCCTCGATACTGTCAATGCCCCTCCTGTTTCTGAAAACCTGTAGCCTCCATCGTGCCAATCATTCCGATCGTATCAGCCGTCTCGGTCAACTTTCTTGTCCTCATCGTCCTCATTATCCTAGTTTTCTTGTTATCCCCGTCCTCCCCCGTCGTCTCCCGCCGTCTCCCGTCGTCCCCCGTCGTCCCCCGTCGTCCACGTCGTCTCCGTTGCCGTTTATTCTCCCTGTCACCCTTATAGGATAAGAGCTCGCGTAAGCAAATCAAATAAGATACCCTCATCTCACAATTCTTTTTCTTGCATCCAAGGCGCTCATGATGATCAAGCGGAATATATTTTCCTGTGATATGGTTACTGCATTTCATTGGTTGGACTTAGTCCGTCTTATCGGCCCCGCTCGTCATGGAAGGCATAGGTCACCATGCGCATGCTCCCGCTAGGTACTCGTGGAATTCTATCTGACAACTTGTCCAAATCCAATTTCGCCCTAAGTATCAATGGAGAATTCCAATTTCTTGAAGAATTGTACGCAGCCCATCATGCCTTCCAATCGATTGCCGCGAACGAGGCGCCAGACGTCACGGGTATCAATGGCATGCCATCAGTGCCGGACAGCAAGGATCAAATGCGATGGCGTCAAACCGCAGTGCGCCACATGTGCTCGACTTGACCGAAGTTGCGAATACAGTCGAATCGATGGCCGCAAGTCACGACATACGGAAGCCGAATTCAGTGCTTTGAACAATAGAATCGCATTTTTGGAATCTAAGCTCGGGCAAGCGCAAGCTAGTGCGTCACTCGGATTTGAGCTGATGAGTAGTTCAACTTTGGATACACATTATGGCGTTTCTGTTCACTTTGATTCCGAAGAGCATCAAGAAATGAGGCTCGAGCGGCCTCTTGAGTCTCTGAAATTCAGTGTCTTAGGTCTGGAGTTTGACGAGAAACTGACAACATCAGCCCTTGGGGCTCTATGCTCTGTGAATGGTGCATTGATACACGACGAAGTTGCCGGAAAGACGGCTTATGTTGGGCCAACTAGCAATTTCCATTTATCGTCCACATGCGCGACGAGGCGACCTTCGATAGCCGGAAAGATCACTCATTACGGCTTTACAGAATGGCTACCAACAGAACTTGAGTACCTTCGGAGTTAGTGGGATCACGTTCACTCTCATTTTCCGCTGTTCTCTTCATCCGCCGAGCTTCAACAGACCGCAGCAACCAACCTTTTACTCAAAGTAAGTGTGCTAGGCGTTGGGGCTTTCTTCTGTCTGTCAGACAGCGGCACTGAGCGACAGAATCAAGTCAACCTCGAATTTTCGAGTCGTTTCACCGAACTGAGTGGAGGTGAGATCGAGCATGTTTGCATACCCAACATCAAGTCGTTTCTACTCCGGTCATACTTGGCTATCTTGCAAGGAAAGCTTGAGTCGGCAGCTGTTTTTCTAGGTATGTTGTCATGTGAAATTCTGCATTCTCTCATGTCCAGGCTTACTGAAAACGCCTAGGGATTGCCTGCAATGCGGCAAAGCTTATGGGTCTTCATGTCGACCCAGATTCATTGCACAATGAGCCTTATATGCGACAAACTTCCGACAACATAGATAGAGGTACGACGTTTTGGGCTTGTTTCTTCATAGACAGGTCAGTAAATATCAGAACTTGGCATCGTTCATGGGCCAAAGTCACTGTGTGCTAGACGTCTGGCAATCCGTCAAGGGCGTGCTGTGTTGATGGCTGCTTGCGATGTTTCCGTTCAGTCTCCCGTCCATAATGTTGAGAGAACCCTCAAGGAGAGAAACGATGTTATTGTCACTGCGCATGATATATATGCGTATCATCTTAGCTTGGCTGATTTGCAAGATGTATGTCTCGGGGATATGTAAGTGCACGAGAGACCCAGTATTGTTATTCCTTGTTTCTTATTCACGATCAGATATTCTTTCATGTGCCCTGCTTCGACGGAGGAGGCAGTATCAGCGGGTAATCTTCGATATGTCTCATGGCTCACAGCTTTACCAGCCTCTCTTCGAGCCACAAATCTTCCAGAGTGCCCACCGAGTTTAATTTCACTCCAGTCAGTCCAATTGTGAACAAGACAACGCGGTTCATAACTGACATTCAAGAAAGCTTATGTTACCACTCCGGCATAATTCTTCTACATCGTCCATCTTTGAAGCAGACTAGTGCTGAGAGTGAGCTTGCCAACAATCGCTGTTTGGAGTCTGCCTCAACAATAACTACACTTCTCAAAATATACCGCGAACGATACGCTGATGGTATCGCTGACTTTATGGTCATACATGCAGCCTTCACTGCTGCATTGGTTCACCTAGTCTTGCCAGATCACCCGGAAGTCTCCTCGTACCATAAGACAATCAGGGCACTGAAATCGACAATGAACTCTCTCACTTGGATGATTCCAAAATCGGAGTACGCGAAGGAGGTTTACACTGACCTTAAGCATTTCGCAATGTCTTGGTCAATCAAGCCATCGAACTCGCCAATGTTTTGGGAAAGCAGTTTGTGTCTAGATGAAGGTAAATAGTAAGCTGAACAGACAGCCTTTTTCACAGAAATCTAAAGCACCGGATGCATAGAACATGCTCAAGTTTGAGTCCTTCGAGAAAACAATCAAGCTCGCCTTCAACTCGTTGCTGCTGTCCTATCCCTCGCGTCCGGTCGCCGAGGCTCGCAGATTGATTTCCAGCGGGGTCTGCCCCTCGGACATATTTCGCGCCCGGCATCTGGATCTGTCATCTTTGATCAGAGAGCCAGGAATATCAACCAATGGACCGCACCCCCCAGTATGGCGGCTTTACGCTCAAGAACACAGCCAATGACAGTAATCACTTATCTGATCATCCCCGACGCAGAGCGAGTCCAATCTCTGTTTTTGTTTCAAAAGATCCCCAGTTCCATCGTCAGCAACAAAGAAGACCAAAGTTTTGAATCTTGCACCACGGAGTGTGACTGGTGTGTGCATAGCTTTCGTGACCATTGCCTTCGTGTGACTGGTTCCATGTTCGGTCCTAGATAGCCTCAGAAAATTGGTAGCACTCAGTCTTACAAGAACTTTTTGCATGCGGGCTTTTATTTTCTCGGTGTCTCTCTGTCTCTGGAAGTTATTTGGCAACTTGAAACACAGCTGCGTAAACCTCACCAACTAAAGCGCGAGGGGCTTGTGAGGATCGCTGCTAGGTCAGAGTAAAGTCTCCTTCTTCGGAACCACTGGAAACGGGAAACACAAGATACGGTTGAGCTTTATTCGGTTGGCACTGCCTCTTAGCGACGCGTACCCTAATTCGTAAAGCATCGGCTCCGATATCGCGGTTTTCCTCCGAGCCGGCTGCCCCACTCCGGGTTGCCGCCGAGAAAACATGCCTAGACTTCAACACCTAGGTCAAGTAGGCGTTGAGTCCGCCAAGATGGGAACAAAACTGAAGATTACTCCCGATTATGTCGTTACATAATGCTGAGCGATCCCCTGAAATACCCACAATCGTTTCTTTTGCGGGCATCTATGACTTGTCATACCTGCAGGGGTGACAGTTTTTGAAATAGCCTCGCGACAAAGCACTGGTTTCATTTTTGGGGTTTCTTTACATTCCTAGTTGCTATCTTTACAATACACGATACTGGGAAGGTTAACTTGGCGAAGTCTCTATTTGAAACCCGGTACCGTCGAATATCAGACGTGTTACAGTTGACTGGAAATTACTATGACTCGTGTGCACTGGTCGCTGGCGCTTGTGAGGATGGGTAGGCTGTGGCGTAAGATCTCTGTCAGAGGCACTTCGACAGATAAGAAAGCTCTTCAAATCGGGCTCCATGATGGAATGCCCGACAAGTCATTTGTTCTCCAGTCATATTGTTGAACAACCGAGGCGAAGTCGCCGTAGTCGTCACCGACGCCACATGCGGAACCAAGAAGAGCGGTCGTCTTCATCGGAGCCACCCAGGTTGAGATGTCACAGGTCTAGAAGTTGGCCCCGTAATCAAGCAGAAGCGATGTGGGAGCCGAAACCATCAAATTTTGTCCGACCGGCTTTTCCGGTTTTATTCTCCATTCGATCAGTAAACGCCAACAAACGTGGCTCAAATGTAGGTCCAAGGTAGTCCCTCTCGGACACGACCCAGAGGACCGGTATGTGGGAGATGTGGCAAGAGGTCGAGCCAAGAAGTCTCTTCCTTGCTCAATGATGGCTGAGGTCCATCTGAGCTCCACTCATACTCGGTTTCGGTCACCTTCCATGCTTATTCAAGCCCTGCGAATTTCTTGGGACGAACACGGATAGGAATTTAACTTGCCGATCCCTGGCTAACGCGCATAAAATGGGCAACTTGAGACGAATCGGCGCATGGGTCAATCTTTATCTCGAGCATCGCCATATTCCGCGATGGAGCACTCCCACAGGTCCCGCGCAACATGCGGGCTGCGCGGCTCCCTATCGTAGGTCCATCGCAATTCTTTGCGTAGTCAGTGGGTTTCGGGGCATGGCAGTTTTTGTATTGATCTCCGAATCTGGACCACGAAAAAGAAATCCTGGAGTCTTGGCGGGGTTGATGTCGTAGTATAAGTGAGCCTGGTAGGGCCGCGCTGTTGCAATTGCTGGAACGTCAACCAGTCCATCGGGTCGTTCCCTCTTTACTTGTCGTCCGAACTCTTCTGCAGATCTGTTTGAGATCTGCACGTCCTTCGTTGATCAACATGAGGTCGTCCACTCTTTTCGGCTTCGTTTCAGCCCTTGGGCTTGCTAGCGCATCACCGTTCGCTCGCAACGGCACCTACTCCAACTCTACTTGCACTTCGCTTAACCAGAGAAAGGCATGGTGAGTGACATCAGACCTACCTACACCAGCGTTGTATTGTTAGTAGGGCTGACCATGACACTCAATAGGCACGTTCTCACCAATGATGAGAAGTCCGACTACCTTCAGGCCGTCAAGTGCTTGATGGATTCCCCCGCCAAGAGCGGCATCACTGGTGCTATCTCTCGATGGGACGAGCTGCAGTCTTGCCACGTCGAGCAATCGAACTTCATCCACGGAGTTGGGTGTGTGGCACCAATTCAACGTCCAATTAGTATGTAACTAACATGCGCAGTGCTTTCCTTCCCTGGCACCGCCTTTTCCTTCGCCTCCAAGAGATGCTTCTCCAGAACGAGTGTGGATACAAGGGCGCTCTTCCCTACTGGGACGAGCAACGTGATCTTGAGGTCCTCGGGTCCATTGAGAATGCCTCTGTTTGGGGATCCGACGAGTTCAGCTTCGGTACTAACGGCGTCAACACCACTGACGGCGTCAACTGCGTCATCGATGGTGCTTTTGCCAATACGACTCTCCGCATGGACCAGATCTGGGGTGTTGACTACTACGACGAGTACTGCCTTTCTCGTAGATGGAACCAGACGGCCTGGGAGTTCGCCAACCAGACCAACGTCGATACCTGCTTCGCCAAGGACAACTACAACGAGGCCAACTTCTGCTACGTTGACTCGCCTCACTCCTGTGGACACCTTGCTACTGGCGGAACCGTAAGTCTCTTTCCAAATCTTTTACACCAAAGCGAAGTCACTGACATTAGCTCTTTCAGATGGAGAACCAGAACGCCAGCCCTGGCGACCCTGTCTTCTTCTTGCACCACGCCAACCTTGATCGCCTCTGGCAGAAGTGGCAGGAGGCCAACCTCACTGCTCGTCTGACGGACATGAGCGGCCAGATCATCCCTCCTGAGTTCATCATGACACAGAACCGCTGGCTCTACCCGTCCAAGGCCTACACCGACTACGATGGTGACCCGGGCAACGAGACCACCCTGAACCACGTCCTCTGGATGGTTGACATTATCCCTAACAAGACTATTGCCGATGTGATGGACCTCAAGGGCGACCTCATCTGCGCCGAGTACATCGACGCCGATTACTAGGGCAAATAGCATAATACGGCGTCAGAAACTGCACTTCACTTGTACATAGAATTTGACGGAGCACGCGCATTCGATGATACCACATAGATTTTAGACCATAGACCGAATCACATACCACTTCTACTGACGAGTCTTGCTATCTGAGCGGAGATTTGAGTATGTAAGCTCCAAAGTAATCATCTGTCGCTTATGCTATTGTCGTCGCTTCTATCGTCGTCGTCAATTTTGCCGCCGACATTGCTTGTGCCGTCATCGGCTCTTCTCGTTGCGGCCTGTGTCACCACCGCCGTTGTGTAAGACTTATTATGACAAGATAGCACTCTAGCAGGGAAATTATGATGGAGGAATCCCGAAGCGATCTTAATTGAGACAATAATGAAAATAGGCATGATGAAGGCGTGAAAATCAGAACAGATAATCAAGTTAAAAACAGCATCAAGATCTCCTTCGCGTGCCACCAATCAACCAGTCATTCCACAAAACGTCCTAATTACCTCCATCTCCAATGCATCAATTTCCAACCGACTCTCTCGCACGTTCTCCTGCACTGATGACGACGCTCGATTACCTTCTCAAGTTAAGCTGAGTAGTGCAGCAAGGCCCATAGCAACAGAAATGACCAAAACTGCTCCAGGCACTATTCCGCTGGCAGCCCCAGTTGCAACCGGAACAGGCTGGCTCATCGTAGCGGTCGCGTTAGCTGAAGGGGTGGCGACGGCAGCAACAGTCTGGAGCAAAATTGGAGTCGTCGTGTAAGCCATGAGGTCCGTCGCAAAAGAGACACTAGAGAAAGGCAGACTCGAGACCGAGGAGGCATTTGGGAACGCGACTCGCTCAGTAGCCGGCTTAGACGGCTGCAGAGATGCACGATCAAAGTTTCCTGGGCTCAGAACACTGATCTAATGTTAGCATAAAGTGCGAAGACCTGCTGGCAACTGGAGTGAACCAACCTGTCAATCACATGAGCCACGCCATTGTACAAAATGGTGTTGGGAAACGTGATTCTTGCGTTGTTGACCCAGGCAGATCCGTCCGGCAACACGGTAAAAGTGAGTTTTCCACCTTGAAGAGACGGAACTGTCACGTTTCCAAGAGACGGCGAAAAGATGACGTTGTTGGGAATGATGTGGTACTGGAGCACCTGCTGAAGTGTCTCTAGATCCGCTGTTTCAAGTACAGAGCCGATTGACTTGAAAGCTTCATCAGTTGGGACGAAGATTGTGTAGTTGGAAATGTTGAGACCTTGAACATCGGCTCCAGTCTCGCCAAAGGCAAAGTTGAGGTGAGCCGCCTCAAGAGCAGCGTTCAAGGCGCGGTAGCCTGCTCGGAACGTGAAGAGCTGAAATGGGGCTCCAAATGATAGCACGGTATCGACCTTGTGAATTGTGATACCTTCACCAAGTTTGATGTCCTACGCGTTACGTTAGCATCTTTGATAGCGTAGATGTAAATGAAGTTGTTACACACAGCTTGAGTGACCGTGGAGATGGTTTGCTCCCCAGACAGAATGCACACGTCCTTCCCGTTCTTGACGAGTCCGTTGTAGGCGCCTCCGGTGAAGTTGGAGAAAGGCTGGCGAGCGGTGATGTAGGACCCGTTGAGCAAGGTCTGAGCAAAGGTAGGGACTTTGGTGATGACGCTGGATGGGTAAACTCCTTGAAAAACATGGTTCGCGAGCAAGGCTGCAATAGCGATAGTGTCGTTGCGAAGCTCGATAGCCTCGCCCTCTGGAATATCCCGTGGCACATTGGCAAAGGCGGAATTGGTCGGGGCTATGATGGTTATGTTGGAAGCCGATGCGAGCGTTTCTGCAAGGCCATCAACAAGACCGACTAGCTCAAGCAACGTGCTGAGAGAAGCGAGAAGCCCAGCGAGATCACCTTGTGCCAGACAAGAGCCAGCGAAAATCGCAGCAGACCAGAGTGACAAGCGCATGTTGAAAGCTTCTGAAGTCGGTAGGTAGAGTTTGAGGTAGTCGATAGTGTTGTAGAATCCGAAGTCGAGTGTAAGATGCGAAGCGATGCGATGTTGATAGATATCTTCTCACAAGTCGTTGTGCTCAACAGATAGTTTTTATAGAACCAAATTCGACCCGGATCTGGCAGTGCAGCGGCTGTCCTAACTGGATCAACCATCGTGTCCATTGGATACTCAAAGTCATGACGATTGTCCAGGAGTCGTAAATCGAGAGAATCAGGATTGATCGTGAAATTCCAGATCACTGTTTCACTCATTTTAATGGCTCTCACGAGCGATTCGGCGGCTCGCACTTAACACTGCACAGCCTTTGCCCGAACACGCTGACAGTGAATGTATTCAAAAACCTGCGAAGACAAGCGAAACTCTCGCGATTCCTTTCGTAGGCTGAATCACTCCAAATCCAGTCCGCGACATGTTTGTGGGGTTACGAACGGTCCTTTTGGGCTTAGTCCGTCCCAAAGCAGACGGGATGTAAGCACAACGGCCACGATTTGGCCTTGGCAAGCCATCGCTGGGCGGCACAGACATATAGTATGCAAGGAATTAGTAATAGGGGATTTCATATCTAAATAAGTCGCCTGCTGTAGAGCCCGAAGGCGGTGAGATCTCAAGCCAATGGCCCTGCAGGAGGTTGTAGCGAGGAACCGGTCTTGTGACCCCCAAGCTTTAATGGAACCATACCAGTTCAGGCTCATCACTCAATGTGAAGGGGATTTTCAATCACTTGTGCCTTATTGTGGTGGCTGAATAGCATGAGTGGGACTTTGAACTGTGGGCGTTTTCGCAGATACGCATGTTCATCCTATCTTATCACAAGGCTGGGCGCTTCCATCGTCTTTTCGG
Organism: Colletotrichum sp. SAR11_59; assembly: GCA_025328345.1. Taxonomy (NCBI): domain Eukaryota; kingdom Fungi; phylum Ascomycota; class Sordariomycetes; order Glomerellales; family Glomerellaceae; genus Colletotrichum; species Colletotrichum sp. SAR11_59. The sequence goes on from JAKMXC010000044.1 coordinate 151,849, forward strand.
TGATCGTAGAGTTTTGACTGCCGCGCTATACTGCGGGCACAATGAAGCCTCGTGAGAACTTTAAGATTTAGCTTCCAAGTCCTGAAATTCTTGGCGCTCGGTGCATTGCGAGCCACATACTCTTTGGGCTACCCCTTAGCCGTAATGCCGAGTGAACTCTTGCTCTTTACTCCCAACAATGTACACGAGATCTGGGGACGTCAATGTGCTGAAAGACCCAAGTTCATCATTTTATTGCGATCGCCAGATGCAACGCGCTCAGGTACGCCCAGTCTCGCAGAACACTACATCTCGGTGATAGTATCGGCGTCGCGGAAATGACCTCGGTGTGTCACGCCATTGGTGCGTTACCCGAGTTGCACAGCGTACAACAGCCCACCCAATCCCCAAATTCTCCGTCCCACGACGAGAAATACGACTAGAGTCAGTCACACCTCATAAACGGTAACCTCAAAGACGGCCGGTGGAATATATCGTCGGCTACCGTTTGAACGACAAACGCTTGTTGGTTATTGGCTCTGGACTTACACCGCGATGGTTAGGATTGAAGCATATAAAATACCAATAATATTCTGAAGATGTTTTCTCGGTTCAACAATCAATGAGAATTTCACTTTGATCGAGAACTCGTTTTCTGATTATTTGCCGGTATCATGGTCCTGTTCACATCTTCGAAAGCCTTGGCGGGGCTTTTGATGTCCTCGCTCGCAGTCCACTGCGGTGCCATCAGTCTGACGGTATCACAGGATCGTGGCAATGAGACTTCCTCTACCATGTGGGGCATCATGTTCGAGGTGTGTAATATGCTGGCTGATGCGACTTGAACATTGCAATACTAACGGACATGGTCTGCAAGGACATCAACTACTCCGGCGACGGCGGAATTCATGGCCAGCTCATCCGCAATAACGGCTTCCAGGGCGACAACCCTGGATTGGCAGCTTATTCGGCAATCTCTGGAACCACCCTGGAAGTCGTTCTTCAGTTCCCCTCTCTGACGCTCTCCCCAACACTCTCAAGGTCAGTGTCGAAGCTGGCGCCACAGGTCAGGTTGGGTTCGCCAATGAGGGTTACTGGGGCATTGCGGTTGATGGCAGCCCTCACTCGCACAACATCTTCATTCGCGGCAACTATCAAGGCCAGATGAACTGGATCTTGCAGAGTGCTTCTACCAAGGAGGTCTTCGCGACCGTTACTTTCTACGTCGACTCCACCGCCGACAAGTTCACCGAGTTTCACCAACGTGAGCCGACTACCTTCTCGTCGTTGACGGATATAGAGTACAGGATGACCTTTGATGCGAACCTTGTCGCCGGCTCTTCGTCTGGTTTGCGCTTCCGCAGCTCTATCCTACCACCTTCCACAATCGGTATGTCTTGTCCATACTCAAAGAGAAATGCGGCTAATGAATCTAGCTACAATGGACTCAAACCATCACTGGCCGAAGCGGTGAACAACATTGGTGGATCGTTTCTTAGATTTCCTGGCGGCAATAACCTGTATGCTCTGCATCTCGTATGCTTGCGGGAAACCTGCGATGTCTAACTAAGATAAGGGAAGGTCCGAATGTCGAGAACCGCTGGAAATGGAATGAGACGATTGGTGCGATAACTTCGCGTCCTGGTCACCAAGGTATCAGCAGAACCTCTTCCGAACAGGATGACAAGCTAACAAAGCATAGGTGCCTGGGGATACCCGAACACTGATGCCCTTGGTATAAATGGCTTCTGCCACACAAATTCCAACTCAGAAATAGCTAATGTATCGCAGGTCTACATGAATACTTTGAGTGGTGCGATGACATGCGCCTTGAGCCATTCCTTGACGTCTACTCTGGATACTCCCTCGACGGGACCCACATCACTGGTGAAGCTCTGAAACCTTTCGTTGATGAAGTTCTTCAAGAGCTTGAAGTACGTACTACGAAAGATGAAGCCTATTGTTCCACTTGCTCTAACCACTTATGTTGAAAAGTACGTCCTTGGCGATTCCTCGACACCTATGGGAGCCCTCCGAGCCAAGAACGGACGCGAGCAGCCATGGCCCGTCAAGTGGGTCGAAATTGGCAACGAGGATGACTTTGGCTGTAGCAGCTATCCTGAGAGATTCGCCGCATTCTACAATGCCATCCGTCCCAAGTATCCAGATCTCCAGCTCATTGCCTCTGCCACCGGCTTCAACTGCCTGCCAGACCCTTTCCCCGAAGACGCATGGATCGACTACCATGAGTACAACATCCCTGAGAACTACATCGCCAACTTTGCCCAGTGGGACAACGTTTCTCGCAGGAACAAGTACATCATCGCAGAGATGGGTCGCTGGAGCGTGCAGTATTCGGACATGAGGGGTTCAGTGTCCGAGGCCGTCTTCATGCTTGGACTGGAACGCAACAGCGACCTCATTCGGGGCGTAGCTTTTGCGCCTTTGCTCAGTCTTGTGGACCACCAACAATGGGCGGTAAGTTCTCATCCTCCCTTGATTGAAGATAATGGTGAGCTGGAACTGACTTTTGAAAACATGTGCAGCCCAACTTGATCCCATTCAAACAAGCGCCTGACGCCATCGTCTACACGTCCAGCTACTGGGTCCAACAGCTCTTCGCGCACAACGCTGGCGACGTGACCCACGAGGTCACTTCTGACTCTGGATTTGACCCAGTCTTCTGGAGCGCTGTTAGCGCTGGTGAAACGTACATCGTGAAGCTGGCCAACTACGCCGCTGAGCCGCAGCAAATGGACATCAAGATTTCAGGAAAGGGTATTGCGACGCTGTCGATTCTGGCCAATGACGACCCTGATAGTGCCAACAGCCATGCCGGATCTCCCAACGCCCCTCCGGTTATCTCGCGCATCGAGTCTTCCGGCGACAATTTCAGCTTCGTCATGCCTGCTTGGTCCGTAGCGGTCCCTCGCGCAGACTAAAACTGTTCCTTGAGACGATCGCGATTTCGTACATATTCCACCGCGTAGACATGGCGGTGGTTTGAGCATAAAATTTCTTTCTCTCGACCAATGGCGATGGTTCCCATTGGCGAAAACCGGCTCGGGTCAGAATCCACGAAGGAATTTTCGCGGAGTCAACTGCAGACGCGGCCAATTTCTACATTCCTTTTGCAGATTGAACCAAGGCTTTTGGAACATCGCGGTTCTCTACAAATCATCATGTGAATGCCATTGCATATGTAGCTAGTCACCTCCTCTGGGCTCTCTCCCATCCGTTGGGTCTAAGGAGCGCCTAAATTTGGTGCCGTATTGCAATTAGATCCGTGCCATGTTTCATCTCGATCATTCCCCCGGATCTTGAGTTACAATAAACGTGGATCTCAGTTGTGACCACACCCCATCGCTGACCAAGCCTCTTCGCGACCTCCACTTGGGTAAGTTGTCGGAGCGCATTTAAGCTTACTTTGTGATAGCGGAGTTGTGAACAGACATTGGTCCCAGTTTGGGTCGGTCTCCGGCTTGATGACTCGCACAGTACCCAATCACTCTCCTCAAGAGCGATTCATCATGATCACAAAACGTCACGATTGCATGCTCTTCAGCATTGATTCGAGACCATGAAGCGCCGATGCATCGCCAAGGATCATTAGACTCGTGAATGGTGAGGAGCGTCATGCCACAATGGGGTTGGCCTGCTCAACGAAATTCATCTTATTTCCGACAGTCAAGCCGAATCTCAAACCTGCCACCAACGGCATGGACGCAATCAAACCATCCCGCCAACCTCCCCCAAAGCTGCAGGCTGCCTCCCCCGAAGTGGCCGGGCTATGCCAAGCTCCGCCTAGCTGAAGCAGGGATACCCTTCGTTAGCCCTACCCGTGACCAGTGAGACCCCGGCTGGCTTATCGTCTCTCTCTAGGCACCGATCACGAACTGTCCGGGGTTCCGGTGCTTGATTGGACCTTTCGCAATGCGAAGCGCACGTGGGTGTGGGCTCAGCTATCAATCGGGCGCCATTTGCTGACCCTCATGGCGTTATTGGGGCATATCTTCTCATGTTGGACCCTGAAAGTTTGCGGCACGGCGCTGTCAAAATTGCTCAGCCACCCCCGGCTAGCTGATATCAGCTGTTCATGCTTCAGGCTGGCGGTTAGCACATATTAACCCAACGGCGCCGTTTCACTTTTGTGTGGTTCTCCTCCTTCTCTCACGAATCTTTGAAAAGGCGGAAGAAAGTGCCATCATCACAGCGACAACACACCGTCAGCACTCTGCGAAACCATCCACGTCGATAACGCAAACCGAACGACATTTAATCCACCACATCTTACGATGCGAAACCCATTCAAAGCCAAGAAGCAACGTCAGACTTGGGAAGGTCGATCGAGAGCGCTCACACTGGACGACCCCGTCTTCAAGGACTGGGACAAGGAGGAGCTCAAGTTCGAGCCGAGACACCAAAAGTCGGATGAAGAACTCGCAAAGAAATCCGCAGCCAGCGATGGCGGTGACCCTTCCCGCCTCTCTGGCGAGCACGCTGGCTCCTACTACAACTTCGACAGCACGCTAGGCTACGCGACCGTCGCCGGCGCTTTCTCTGGTGCTGAGACTGGGGGGCCAAGCGATGCGGGTGCCAGCACCGACGCGCCCGATAGTGGAGCCAGCGCTTCGGGAGGTGGGGATCCATCCGGCGGGTCTTCTGCATGACTTGAGGCCTTGAAGGTCGTTGGGATGACGCCGGTCTTGCAGCGGCATAAGTGATGGATCATCCGGGTAATTTGATTTTGAGCTTTTGGAGGAGTTGATCTTGAGGGAGTTTGTTCTGAAACGATCTGTTTCCGCGGGCTGGCGCTTGGAGTTTGGATTTATGAACAGCGCACGAGCTTGTACGATGTCGATACCACTTGGGAGGATAATCTCGAATCTTTCGGTCGCGGATGTATGGAGACAAGACCCAAAAAACAGACTTTGAAATGGCATCATTATTTGGAAGAAGGAAAGGCGGAATTTTCGGATGATGAACCAATCGTATGTTAATATTGCGAACATGATGCGTGATGGACGGACTGACCGAGAGGATGCTAGGATGCCTAGCAAGGGGCACAATGTAGGATCGTGGCACAACAACGCAAGCGAGAGAACATTGAGCTAACATTCCTTACTCACTGGAGATCGCCGCGCGATTTACCGTATAATTGTTGCCAGAAGGCATCTGAGTAAAAACTACGTATCGCATTCGCCAGCACTGTTCTAAGCCTCCCTAGACGAACTATCAGTCAGTTCCCAGCAGATCCAGGAGCAAAAGCTCAAACTTCCAATCGAGCTTGAACTTTCTTTCGCCTTTTTCGTCAAGTTACTGTCGTCATTCGTAGCTAAGCGAGCTTACCAGTCGTCACCGTTTGCGAGACAATGTCTAGCAAAGAAACCCCTTGGCTGAGCCCTCTCAGGCAATGCTAACTGCAGGCTGCCCTGCAGGCGACAACGCCAGCCGCAATGCGACTCCTTGGCGACGAGTGTTTAAGAGCCATGAGCCATCTTTCCCAACTTTGATGTTGTCGCGTAGTAGGGGTCGTAGAAATAGGTAAAAACGGGTTAATCTCTCGGAAACAGGGGTGCAAGGCGAAGGCGTATTAAATACGTATATACTACACGAAGCTATAAAGCTATAAGTAGCTAAGTAGCTATAATATACCCTCTTAGCTTTATATCTAAGATATAAAACTATAAAATAAAGCTATATATAAATAAAAAAGAAACTTATTCGCCTTACTCTCTAATAAATAGCGTATTAATATTACTTTACTATAGTCTCTACTAAAAGTAATCTCTATAAGTTAGTTTTACCTCTACCTCTATCTTCTACTAAGTTAATATTACTTTACTTTAGTTTTTACTAAAAGTAGTCTCTAAAGATTAATATTACTTAAGCTTTATTATATAAAATACTAGTATTATATTACTCTACTATAGTTTCTACTAAAAGTAGTTTTTATAGATTAATATTCCTTTATATAACTATATCTAAAAGTAACTATAATAATACTTATAATAGATATAGCGTTATTAATACTTCTATAATCTATCCTTTACTTTAGAGATAGTCTTAGAGTTAGCTCTACTTTAGTTCTAAGAATATCTCTAGAATAGTTTCTTTTTTACTAATAGTAAAATAAACTTTATACTTAGTTTATTTACTTTATAATACTATCTCTAAGTAGCTATACTTTATAGCTAACTATTAATACTCTCTACTATATAGGTATTTTTAGAAATTACTATTTCTATAGCTTCTACTTAAAATAAGGTTACTTTATATAGAGTTTTCTAAAGTTATAGAGAGGGGAGGCTTTAAGTAGCTTCTAAACGTAGTATAAATCTTATACTAGTTTTCTTAACTTATATATTAGTTAATAAAAATAGTAAAAATCGCTCTATACTTAATAATACTATATATAAGCTTATTAATCTCTTCTACTATAATAAGTTTAATAAAACTTTATTTAGCCTAAGATAGAGTAAAGCGTTTACTTACTACTTCTAAAAAGGTATATAAAGTGAGGACCCCTTAGATCTTAAAGATTTTATATACTTATATATATTAATATATATAATACTACTCCTAATACTATACTTCTAGATTTATTACTACTATAGCTTTCTATAGTAAAGTAAGGTAGTTATTTTATATAGTAGTAACTATAAAAAGGATTATTAATACTAGGGAGTAGCATTTCCTACCTACTGCTACTACCTTTTAGAAGAAATGCTAACGTAAGAGGTTTACCTAGGTAAGAGTATTAAGACCCCCCTTATAAATCTAGCCTACTTAGATATACTATATATAACCCTTACTTAGTATCTTTATATAAATATTACTTAGTATATAGCTTAGTTTTAAAAGTAAACGTAGTATTATATAATTAGATAAAGCTACTAAACTATAGTACTTTAATTATATACTAGGTAGTAGGGTTTAAGTATTTTCCTACTAAGTTAATTATATATATAAGTTATTAAACTATCTACTATTAATAATCTAAACTACTTTAAGTAATCTTCTTATTATAAGTATATATATAAGTAACTATCTAATCTATAGCTTTATTATTTTATATATAATATCGCTAATTCTCTTTTTTCACTTCTTTTATTTATATTCCTTAAAGTATATAGATAATAGAGGGATTAATATAAAAACTAGTAGCTATTTAGCTATTAAGGATAATATCTTAAAAATAAATACTTCCTATATATAAAAGTAAGTTCTAAAGTTAGGAACCTCTTCTCTTTAAATATTATAAACTAATAAAGTACTTATAGTTAGATATAACCTCTTTTACTACTTTAGTATTAGATTACTATTATAAGTTAGTAGAGGAGTAATTACTTTATTATACTCTCCCCTAAAGTAAAAGCTATCTTAGAAAAAAAAAAGAAACTATTAAACTTAAAGCGCTCTAGCTATATCTTATCTATACTTATTTAAGTAACTAATACTAAAGTTAAGCTAAGATATATAAAATACTTATATATAAATAGCTTATAGTTAGAATATATTATTATCTAAACTAAAGATAGCTAGTAAGTAATAAAAAATATATATATAAATTACTTATAGAATAACTAAAGTCTAAAATATTTATTCTATATATTATATAGCCTTTTACCTACCTTCTTAATTAGTTACTTCCTCCTTCTACCTTATATTATTCTAAATATATTTTATTTTTTATAGAAATATTAACTAAATATACTCTTAGATAGCTTAGGAAATATCTAAACGCACCTAATATATAAAGAGTAATAAGAAGCTACTTTATTTAGCTTTAAAACTAATTTCTCTAGTTTTTACTACTTTAAGTTATAATTCTAGCTTATATTAAGAATTAAGATTAGTATTTATATTAGTTCCTTAGTAAGATTACCTAACTCTATATTTTAAAAGAAATATAATAATACTTAGTTTTAAATTATATTAATATAAAACGTTATTGCTAACTTTACTTAAGAAGTATACTAGCTATTATAAAAGCTATTTAAGATTATAGTAGTTTTAGTATTAAATTAAACGTTTAATAAGTAGTAAGTCTTAATTATTACTTTACTTATTAATACTAAGGATTTAAGTAATAGCTATAATAGTAGTAGTAATAGTATAGATATAAATATAAGTGAGGTATATATTAACGCTAATAATATATTAACTTTATAAAGTAATCCTATATAGTAAACTATAAATAAACTAAAATAATAAATACCTTAATTATATTCTAATTTATATTACTTTACTCTAAGTATAAATAAGAAGCTATACTACCTCTACTATTAATCCTTATATACTTTTACTATTAACTCTACTAAATACTATAGCTAACTAATACCCCTTTATAGCTCTAGAGGTATCTATAATAATAGGAAATATTTAATATCTAGTAGCTATATTAAGTGTAAGCCTATCTATATAGTTCTATGAGATATTTATATATATAAACTAATTATCTTGTAGTTTTCTAAGTAGCTAGTTTTATAGTTAACCTTTATACTATAGAAGCTAAAAGGTATCTTCCTTAATATCCTCTCTTAAGCTTTATAATCTATTATAGCTAGCCTAAATATATATAATAAACCTACCTAAGTAAAGCTAAGTTTATAACCTTTTAGTAGACTTAAGCATAAAACTATAGTATACTTCTCCTCTAAAGTAACCTAAGTTATAGATATTATAATTATATTTAGTAGTAATATAAAAAAAGAGAAGCTATCTATATCTTTAGACTAAAGTAAAATACTTTTAAGTAGCTCTAAAAAGATAGATATTTTATTATCTATTACTACCTTTTTAAGTCCTAAGCTATATATTATACTAACTATAGTAAACTCTACTCTATTAACTACTTTAAAGCTAATATACTTATTCCTATTTACTATTATAGGTATCTTATAGATAAATAAAAAGATACTAAAGATAATTAGCTTACTATTATTACTAAGTAGTATAGTTATAGCTTACTCTAAACTACTTAATATTTAGGTTTTCTAGATATACTATAAGAGGTAGACTAAAAGCTTCTCCCCTATTTTAGTACTATATACTAAAGCTATATAAAGAATAATATCCTATTAATATTAGTTTAGTAGAATAATAGCATATATACTACTAGAGAAGTTAGGTTTAAGCTCTAGCTTATATTAGGACATAAGATTCTTAATATCCTCCTTTATTTATATCTTATTATAGAAGCGCTCTAAGAATCCTACTAAGTAGTTATTTTTCTATACTTACTTCTACTTATCTAAGATTATAATATACTTAAATATACTCTATAGCTTCTAGTTATTTTCTTCCCCTAATTAGTACTCTAAAGAATAACTCTTTTTTATAATATCTAGTATTTTTTTATTACTTATAAGACCTCTCTACTAAACTAGAGGAAACTATATAAAGTCCTCTAAGAATATAACTATAAGTATACCCCTAAATACTATTTTAATTCCTCTTAGTTTCTAAAGTCTCTTATTAATCTTATTAAGTATATTAAAGCTAAGTATACTAACTTTATTAATTATAAGGATATCTCTCCTTACTTAATAGTCTATATCCTTTAGATTAATATTTATATTAGAGGGGTCTAATAACTTATCTTTACTAAACTAAAGGCTTACTACTAAATAGATTATATTACTACTAATCCCTACTATAGCTATACCTATTAATACTATAATAATAAGCTAACTTTACGCCCCCTTTATAATAAACACCTCTTTTAAGGTATTAATTAGCTATAACTTCCTTATATTACTACTACTACTAATATACTAAAGGTGCTATTTAGCTTTAGAACTCTTATACTAGTTAACTACTTTATAGATAAGTTATAAAGTAAGGTTTTATTTCTAGTTTAATATATAGGCTTACTTAATTACTTCTATAGTAACTAAGAAGGAAGTAGATAGCTTTATATTAAGCTAAGTTTATATAGTACCTCGCTTAATTATTAGTATTAAGCTTAATACCTTATTATCGCTTTTATAGCTATTACTAAAGCTAATATCTACTATTATTAGATAAAGGTTACTTATATTATTAAGCTTATCCCCTTCTATAGTATTTATCTTCTACTTCTAAAGCTACTTAATTAATACTTTAATAATATTAAACTACGTTTTTAAGAGTATAAACCTATAATCCTCAAAATAATTAGTACTTAGAGTAGTAGCTATACCTTCTTCTTTAAGAGCTAAGAAGTCCCCTATAGTTAGAGAAGTAAAAAAGCTCTTAAAACCTAAAGATCTATATACTATATCTACTTATAATTATAGATTCTTAACTATATTATAGAAAGCCTCCTATTAGTTTTCTAGTACTAATATCTATTACTAACTTACTAAGAAATAGTTTTTAAGCTTCTTAAACTTAATACCTTTATTACCCTTACTCTAACTTACCTATAACTATACGTTTTTCTTAGTATCTTCTATACTTTTCTAAAAAAAGTAGATATTCTTAATTACTAATTTAATTTATACTAGTAGATTAAAATATAACTCTACTTATAAAGATATTAGTTCTAAAAAGCTATAAGTAAAAAGGTTCTAAGGGGTAAATAGAGTAAGAAGTAGTACTACTAATCTAAGGGGATAACTCTATTAATAAAACTATACTATAGATTAATATATAATAGTAAGATATTTATTACTTCTAATAATACCCCTCTTATATACTATTAGTATTATAGTCTAAATAGCTAGTAATAACTAGTATATAATGCTTTTTCTCTAGTAATACCTCTTATATCTATTCTAAGTAGCTATTATCTAAAGTTAAGTTAAAGTTAATAAATTAAGCCTTATCTAACTTTATATACCCTTTTAGGCAATAGATCTTAACTATATAGAGGTATTTATAAAAACATAAGTCCTAGAGAAGCTAGCTATAATATTTATAGCCTTATAAGGCTATTAAAGTAAGCTTACTAGCCTATAAGCTTATTATCTCTACTATTTACTAATATTAAACGTCTAGCTTTATACTTTATATAAAGCTTAGCTAAATTCTAAATACTACTTAATATAATATATTTATAGTAATATAAACCTATAACTACTTACTATAGTAGCTAGACTTAAAGTTTAGAAGCTTATTATATACTTTAACTATAGATAACTTATAGTTTATAAAGATCTAGTTTACTATTCTAATAAGAAACTAATAAGCTTTATTATTTATATCTATTTTACTAAGCTATAGCTAGTAGGTATCTTTATTTATATGCTTTAATATCTCTTTAAGAACTATCTTTACTAATACTACTCTCTTCTATAAAAGTAAGTCTAGTTTAGTTAAGTAGTTTGTTATATAATAAACTATAGATAAACTAGCTAAACTTATTAAGAGGAAAACTATATCTATATTATAATATATACTTATAGCTAAAGCTAAGTAGTATTAGTTAATCTATATATAATCTCTCTAAATATAAAAGATACTATCCTCTATAAACTTAATTTACTCTTAAAATATCTATAAAGTATAGAAGTAGTATAGGGGACGCTCTTTTAGTATCTAGCTTATATTGTTTTCTATACTACTACTTTTATAACTATACTTTATATAAGTTATACTATAGCTATATATTTAATAATAGTATACTACTTAGTTTATTTTATTATTAAATACTTTATCCTACTTATCTATATTACTAGTAAGATATAATATAAAAGAGAAGACGCTCTAGTAAGGATAATACTACTAAGTATACTTAGTATTATAATACTAGTAAATATTAGTATTAGTTTATATTACTTATAACTTCTTAAGAGTAATATACTTACTTTATAAAAAACTAAATTAATATACTTATAGATCTCTTTAGTATATTATTTCCCTCTTAAAGTAGCAATTTTACTAAATAAGTTTAGTAGCTTAATATTAGTGTCTAGCTATAAGAATCTATAAAAGTAAAAAGTACTATAGTTATTAGTCTTAATATACCTAAAGTAGTATAAGATATTACTAAAAATAAAGTTTACTCCTTAAAACGTATAATATTTAAAGAAGAGCTTTATTTTATAATAGAAGAAGGTAGCTAAACTAATAAGATCTCTAACTATATATTATATCCTCCCTACTTAGTCTTAGAGCTTCTATATTAGAAAGTTTAAGCTTAGCTTTTATACTATTTAAGAAGTAATAAACTTTATATTAACTTTATTAGTAAAGTTATTTAAGTTAATAGTAAACTAGATATATAACATCTTATACTTAAGATATAATAATCTAATCCTCTTTCTAAATAGTAAGTATTCTTTATTTAATATATACTTCTAATAGCTAAAGGTATTTAACTCCCTTATAAAGAAAGAAATCTTACTATTTATTATTCTTCTAGTTTCTTAGTATTCCTCCTTAATATAAGCTATTTAGTCTAGTATAAGAATCTATATAATCTCTTTAACCCTTCTAAATAACATTTTCTCTATATAAAAGTAGCTTATCCTTTAGTTCTTAAAATAGATTAATATATTAAAGATTATAAAGGGGAAAATAAGATATATAGTAAAGTTCACCCCTATTTTAGTATAAATTAGCTATCTTATTTTAAAAGTAATAGTAATATAATATAAAGTATTAAACATCCTTAATTATATTATCTTAAGAGATATAAAGCTTAAGTTTAGAAATAGAAGCTAAGAGGCTACTAAGAGGCGTTAGATATTAACTTATAAGATATCTCTATAGAGCTTTAGTTATTTAATACTAATATAAGAGGGCCCCCTTAGCTTTAAGGAAGTAAGTATAGGAATATCTTAAGAAAGAAGTTTAAGTTACTATAATTAGTAAAATCCTCCCCTTAGTAGCTAATAATAAATAGCTACTTACCTATCTTTAGAGATATATTAATACTACTATCTTAAAGTTTTAATCTTTATTAATACCTCTAGTTAAAGCTTAAAGTTATATCTTAAAATATCTAAACCTACTCTTAAAGTAAGTAGTTATTACTAGAGTTAATATTTAATAAGTTAGTTAACTTTAATTTCTTAAGTTTAACCTTAATCTTATACTCCTATATCTCCTCTAATCCTTAGTTCTATCTTTAGTTTACTTTAAGTCTTATATTATTTCCCTTAATTTTAAGTACCTTTATATTAATATACCTCTATTTAAGCTTAATAAGGATATTAGCTATATTTTATATAAGTTTATCTAGCTTACTTCTCTCTACTATAGTAATATAATAGCTTATATAGATCTTATTTTTAGCTAGAAGGTTATATTAAACTATTTAAGTAAAAAGAGTAGCTAGAACCTATATCTTAGTATAAGAATCACTCTAGTTAGTAAGATTTTCCTTATTAATTATAATATTATAATATAAATAGTTATTACTTTTAAGCTAAATAAGTGTAATCTTTAGCTTTCTTAAGTTAATAGAAAGTATAAATAATAAGTTAGAAGTTACTAGCTTCTAGAGACTAATAAAGTAAATATAAATCTAGTAGTATTCTTTAATAAATAAGTAAGGTAGTATATTTATAGCTAAGCTTTTAATATTATTTAAGAAGATTATAATATAGCTTTACTTATACTTTTAATACTTTACGCCTATCTACTTCTCTATATTAATATTAAACTTAGTAATCTATTTATAAGGAATATTCTAGCTTAAAAGCTACTCTTCTAATAAAGATAGGTTTTTTAACTTAGCTAGGTACTAATAGGTATAGTTAAAGGTGAAGTTATTTACTCTATAAGTAGAGAGGATACTAGCTTTCTAGAGATAAAAAGTATATTTCTTATATACTATAATAAGAAGAACGCCTTTATATCTTAAGAAGTACTCTTTATAAGAAAAATAGCCCCTATTTAAAAGAGGGATCTAACCTTCTACTATTTTATAAAGTAGCTTAACTTCTACTTAAGTCTAGTTAAATAGTTTAGTAAGATATTATTACTAAGAATAAACCTTATAATATCTAGTACTTAAAGAGTTATTATTATTTATTTCTTTATAAAAAGCCTTTATCTTTATAATAACTATCTCTTATTTAACTAGCTTATACTATATATACTCTATAAAGTTATAAACCTATTAAGTATAATAATAGTTAAAGCTATTAATTATTTATTAAATATAATCCTACTTATTCTAAAGCTAGTTTATAATATCTAGTAATAGTTAAATAATTAATAAAGTAGCTTATAATAGTAAATAAAGTTCCTTATTAGGGATAATTATAAATTAAAAGTCTATAGTCTATAAAGATATATAGAATATTATTATTAGTATTAGTAGTAAGCTAATACTAGCTATTAAAGTTAAACTTAGTAATTAGGATAATAGCTATATAAGTAACTAATAAGCTATTATTATCCCCTCTAGCTAACTACTACTTCTACTTAGGCTATACTATCCCCTCTTAAAGCTTAAGAGCATTAAACTTAGAAGAAGTATTATTATTAGAAGTTATATTAGTATATCTTAAGCTTAACTTAACTATAAGATACTATAACTAAATAGTTATTAAGACGCTATTACCTTATCTAACTAAGTATTACTCTAGCTTAGCTTATACTATCCTCTCTTAAAACTTAAGAGTATTAAACTAAGAGAAGATATTATTATTTATAGTTATATTTATATATCTTAAGCTATAAATATAATATCTAGCTATAAGCTACTATATCTTAGACTATAATAGCCCCTTCTTAGTATAAAGACTACTAATCTTAGAAAGCTATTAGTATACTATATTAGTAATCTTTTTAGTAATAGTATCTAAATATCTCTAATAAGAAGAATAATTTTAAAAGAGCTAGGAGGTATATATAAAGAGAGCGCTATACTAAATTCTTATCTAAAACTAGCGCTCTAGGTATAATATAATAGAAAGTCTAGATAATTAAGTAAACTAAGATAGAGAGGATATATAGCTTTATAATAAAGTAGTATATATTATAACTTTAAAGCTTAGCTTAGTAATATACTAAATCTAACTTACTCCTCTATAACTTAGTAAACTTTATTTATTATATATTAAACTAAACCCTTAAGCTTTCTTTATATACTCTAACCTTTTATTTTATAAAAATTATATATATTTATTATACTTATTAAGTAGTATAGCTAGTTTTAGAAAGATAGATAGAGAGAAGAGGATATTATTATAAGCTATAGCTATTTCTAAAGAGTAATATATAAGATCTAATTAAATTATAAACTAGTTATACTTTTTAGTATCTACTTTTTAATTTATTTTATAATTATATTCTATTTTTATCTAATTATACTATAATATTCTTACTAAAGTATACCTCCTCTTAATATATAATTACTTTTTTAGATCTAATATAATTATAGTTAAATAAATAAGTAGAGAAGCTTAATAACTAGCTTTATAGCTATTCTAGCTTTATATAGTTATTAGAAATAGCTATTCTTAGACTTAATATACTATTACTATAATATAACTAGCTAGAAGATAATAAGCTACAGAGTTTAAAACTATATATATATAATAATCTTTTAATCTTAATACTATACCCCCTTACTACTAATAGAACTCTATATATATAGCCTATATATTATTTTAAACCTAGCTACTCCCCCTTCTATAAATAAGCTTAAAGCCTAATAACTTAGCTAGCTAACTAGCTTTTAGTTAGGTATTCTACTTCTACGCTTAAAATTAATAATATTTAGTTTTAAGATACCTCACTAGTCTCCCTCTTAATTTACTACTAAGCTATCCTTTCTCTTCTTATTTATTATACATATCTATCTAGAATACTATCTATATTAACTAGAGTTATAAATACCTAGAGTATCTTAAGTTTATAGTTATATTTAATCTTAAGAAATATTATTTTTAAGCTCTTTACTAATATAAACTCTATTAATTAATACTTTAAAACCTTAACTATACTTTTATTCCTTCTAACTAAGCTCTTTATCTAACTTTATATCTTAATTAATATATCTTAAGACTTATCTCTTATTTTTACTAACTACTTAGAGTTCTAGTTTTAGATCTAACTAATAATACTTTTAGGATAATACTTTCTAGTTACTTTCTATACGATTAGTTTAATACTAAAGTAGGAATCTTTAGACTAATCTAACGAGGTCTTTAAGTTCTAGAATTAGATAAACTATATTAAGATTCCTATACACCCCCCTAAGTAGGTTAACTTAAACTACTTAAAGCTTCTTAACCCCCTTTATAGTAATAAACTTACTTTTAATCTCTTCTAATACTCTAAAAGCTATATACTACTAGTTAAGTATACTAATAATAAGTAGGTTTTAATTATCTATAAGCCTTATTTTAGCTATATTCTTTATATAGTGAATAATAAGTTAATAGTTATATATAAGCGTATAGCGTTTATTTTAAATAATAGCTTTATATTATAAATACTCCCTCTCTCTAAGTAAAACCTACTTATAAGTAAACTTTACTAATAAGTAATTAACTATAAGATCGCTTTAAAATAGATACTAAACGTACTTTCTCTATTCCTAGATATACTACCTTTTATTTACTTCTTTAGTTCTATTAATACTTTATAATTCCCTCTTACTAATAACCTAGATATTAGCTTAGATAATATAACGTAGAACTTATCTACTATTTTCTAAGTATATATTAAGTTTAATAGTATAGAGGCTATAGTAGCCTTAAGCTTTAGCTAGTATAGTAACTATATATATTATTTCTATACTAAATATAAAAAGTAATAAAAAGAGAAGTACTTATAGTATTCCTTAGTATCTACTTCTTTCTAATAGTATCAATAGAAAGCCTATATTACTAGTAATCTCTATAGTTTCTATAATAAAAAAGTTACTTTCTAACCTATTATACTATATAACTCCTTTAAATTTATTCCCCTTATTAAGATCACTAACTTAAGCTAAGTAGCAAGTAATATAAAATAAGTAGCTTCTACTAGCTAAGCCCCCTCTATATCCCTAACTAAAGGGGTAACTATATTTAACTTTAAAGCCTAGATATCTACTAATAAGTTTATTCTATCTATACTAATTAAACTAAGTAAGCCTCTCTCCCTTATACCTACCCTTAATATATATTATTAAGACTAATATTTATATATATAAGCTCCTCCTAAAGCCTTTACCTAACTAAACTAAACCTAGTTATAAGCTTCTCTTAAAACCCTCCCCTTACTAAAATAAATATAGATAATCCTTTTATAACAGATAAGATATAAAATACTACGCTAATTAAGGTTATTAAAGTAAATAACTAAAATAAGTATAATAGAAGTAATAGGCTAAGCCTCTCTAAGAAGCTAAAGTATAGTAACCTATATAGCTTAAAGAAGAAGGGGGCTTAAATCTATATATAGATAGGTATATCTTTTATAAGACTAAGAAGGTTAGAAGTTATTATTCCTATTTAGTTTTTAAGAATATTAATTAATTAATTATAGTTTAAAGTATTAGTTTACTATAATATCTAGCTAAACCCTAAAGCTCTAAGTATCTTACCTATAAATACTTACTTTTTAGTAGTTAAAAAATAAATTTCTAAAACCTACCCTCTTTTCTATTATATATAACTTACTACTCTCTATATATTACTTAGCTAGCTCTTTATTACTTCCCCCCTTTGTAGCTAACTTATTCTAGAAAGTTCTAATATAAAGGTATAAATATATATACTATTATAAACTAGATCTTATTATAAAACTAAATACCTTACTATAAAGTTTATAAACTAAAATAAAAACATTAATAGTATCTAAAAATAGCCTTTTTATACTAAACGTAAGAATAATCTATCCTAAACTAAGCTAGAAACGCTAATATTTACTATATCTTACTTACTTACTTACTTACTAAGAAGACTAATATTTCTACTTCTATTCTATCTAAACCTAAGTTATAAGACCTAATCCTTATTATATCTTACTTACCTACTTACTTAATATAATATTATTCCTTCTAATATTTACTTATAAAGTAAATATTTACTTTATATTACCTTATAAACTTCACTAGTATAATTAGCACTTAGCTAACTATTTAAACTACTACTTATCCCTCTTAGATTTCTTTCTACCTCTTTTATCTATATACTAAGAAGAAGATATATATAGCCTAATTCAAAGTATTATAACTTAAACTATTCTAAGCTCTTAGAAACTAAAAACGCATAAAAACCCTTATAAATATAGATATCTTCACTTCCTTTACGTTTTAAGCACTTACTAATATTATATTTTATTAAAGCCTTTAGTTAATATATCTTCTTAGGATATTAATAGCTCTAACGTAAAGTCTAATCGATCTATTAGTAGCAATATTATAGTAGCTATTACTAATAAGTCCTAAAAGAAGCTAGATCTAAAGCTCCTTACTAAAAATAAATACTAAGATTAATAGATAATTAAAAACTTCCCTATATATAGGGGAACTACTAGATCTATAATATAAGAGACTATTATAAGTTTCTATAACACTAACTTTAAGAAGTAAAACTAATTCAATATTAAGCTTAATAATCTAAAGCTAATAACTTAAGTTATATCTAGATTAGTTTATAAATATATCTCCTTAATTAAGGCCTATAAAGACTGCTATAAAGCTAACTTCAAAGCTATCCCTATTATTTCTAATATTAAAGATATATAGTATCTTATTATTTTTATAATTAGTAGATAGGTAGTAATTAGCTTAAGAGTATACTTCTAATAAAGTAAAGCCCCTATCTTAGTAGAGTAAGCTAAAAACATCTACTTTATATTCTTTATTACTAATAACTTTAAAGCTACTTATTATAAGTTCCTTAAGTCTACTAATATACTAGATACTTTAGAAAGAGGTAGTAATAATCTATATATTATCTAAAAGTCTAAGTATTCTAAAGTAGTAGATTATATAAGTATAAAGTATAAAAAATTAAACTAATAGATTTAGTTTTCTAGCTACTATAATAAACTAGTAAGTCTAAGAAACTAAGAACTTTTAGTTAAAAGATTTATTACCTTAATATAGATTATAGAAAGTAAAGTAGATCTTTATTATCGCTAAGGAAGATATAAGCTAAGATAGCTATTTTATAACTAAGTAAATATTAGATAATCCTAACCTTATAGACTTCTATACCTACTTTAATAATATCTTTTTCTAAAGTGTGAGAATATATTAGAGTTAAGGCTATACTCCTTATAGGTAAAGATATTAGTTTAGCTAGCTATATTATATAGAATAGATTATCTTTCTTTATTACTAATTAAGTAAGTAAGTATAAATATTTTAAGAGATATTTTTACTAGTATAGTTTAACTTTATAGACTTATATAGTAATATTAACTTATATTAGTAAAATATTATAGGAATAATAGGGGAGAGATAGTATTAGTCTAGCTAGCTATACTATATAAAATAGATATTAGAAAATAATAGTAAGCTATATTATTTTTCCTTTTATATAGTTAGGTTTTTTAGTTCTTATACCTCTCTACTCTATTATGCTAGTAGTTAGTAAGCTTTAACTTTAGCTAAACTACTTAAGTATAAAGATCTATTTTAAACTCTAGTAGATTATATAAATAGAACGCTATAGGTAATATAATATTCTTTACTATTTAAACTATATAGTAAAGCTTTTAATTTAAATAATCTTACTTATCTTAGTCTAACTCTACTAGATTAAGTTTTATTCCTTACTTTACCTCTATTCTCTCCTCTATTTAGTATAAGAAAGTAAGACTAATATTAGAACCTATACGTAGCTTATAAGCTATATAACGCTAAGAAGTAGTTTTATATACTTCCTTATAAGTAGTAAAGATAACTTTTCTATATCCCTATACCTTTTTCGTTAGCTATATTAAGTTAAAAGATAGATTATAGATAGCTAGAACTTACTTTACTTTTAAAAGCTTCTTCTTTAGTTAAACTATTCTTTTATACCTATTTATAGATATTTTCTTTTAGAGAGATAAACTTAAAGTAATCTATAAATATATATAAGAGCCTTACTATAGATAATTATATCTTAAGTCTTATATCCTTAACGTTATAGATATAGAAAGTAACTTTATTAAACTTTAATTTCTACTATTATAAACTATCTATATCTACTATAAACTTAAAGAACTTTTTTATAAAAATAGCTAAAACTAATAGCTAGAGGTAAAGTTTCTTAGTTATAAGCTATAAAGTATCTTTAAAGCTACTTAAGATTATAGATTTCTCTCTAATATCTATATTAAATAATAGACTAAGTTTAGCCTCTAGCTGTTTATTATGATTTTTACCTACTTAGAGCGATAGACCTCTTAACTCTACGCCTCTTAATAATATATATAGCTTTTAGTTATATGATCTTTAACGACCTCTTAAGTCTCTAACTACCTCTCCTAACCTTAGCTGTACTTATATATACATATAACTTCACAATCTTCAACTTTACTTTAGTAATAATATAGTTTATAATTACTTAATTACTTAATTACTAACTACTAAACTATTAACTTATCCTCTCTCTTATATATTACTTACGCTGCTAACACTATCTCTATTACTGCTTTGCTATCTGCTAATCTTCTTATTTGATTAGGCTGGCTGATACCTTTGCAGCAGCTATGCTATTATTAGTAACGCTCTCTCTATATAATAGTTAGCGTAAAGCGCACTCACTAATATTCCCCTATTAGGCTTATGCTAAGGCTTAGGCTACGTCTACCTTAGTATTATAGAGGGTTTGCGCGAAAAAGGGCTACTCTTTAGGATAGCTAGAGATATATATAGCCTCTATACTAAAGCTATTAGGTCTTATTATCGCTATGATTACTTAGCAGATAAGGTTTTTTAGAGGGGTATTACTAAGAGCTTTATTTAATACAACCTTAATAAAGCGTTTCTAATTAAGGATAAAGTATACGCTAAACTTAAGGGTTTTATCTAGTATATAGATATTATTCTATATAGCGATATCTTTAGCTATATTCTTAAAGAAAGGTATACTTTATATAAGGTTAGTGTTCTTATATTCCTTACGTAGTATAGATATTATAAAGGATTTATTATAGGTTAAGAGGAAGAGGAAGAGGGATAAGTATAAGGCCCTACGTATAGTAGAGTTTTTATACTTCTAGCTATAAGAACCTCTTCTAACGACCTCTTTAGTTAAGGAGTTATCTCTCGTGTAGTAGTGTTACTAAGCTATATAAGCCTTAGTAACCTATTTAGCCTTAATATGATTAGCTTTACTATATATAGCGCTGCTAGCCTTGCGCTGCGCGGCTGGCGCTGTTACTGTTCTGCTAGTCTATTCAGCTAGGGTATGCGTTTAACTTTATACGAGGGTTTGCCTGCTAGTAGGAACGTATAGGGTTTCTATACTATTTTCCTTAATTAGTAGAGGGTATAGGTTAAAGTGCCTATATAGTGTTTCTAGAATTATGCCTATATATAGGGTGAATTTTGCTGTAGTCTTTTTACAGGGGGGCTGCGTTATAACTACGAACTTATAATAGACTAAGTTTAGTAAGTAAGGTATATATTATATAAATAGAGATAGGATACTCCTTATTAAAGCCTCTTATAGCATACTACTCTATAAATAGATCTATTAAGGTAATAAGGAGGGCTAGGTAATAGTTATTTATAACTCTATAGATATTTCTAGATAGTGTAGAAGATAAAGTACTTTAAGAAGTTATAATAGAGATTACTTTTATAGTGAAGGAGCTTTAGATATAGTATAAAGTAGTAAAGTAGGGGGAAATAAATAGATATAAGATAGAGAAAAGGTATTTATTTATAAATATAAGAGATCTACTTAAAAACACTTAGTAAATTAGTCTTAACTCTAAACAGTAGGAATAGTAATTATTTCTATAAATAGTAGTTATTTCCCTAAATGGTAGTTATTTCCTTTAATAATATTTATTTCCTTTATTAAGTATAGCTCTATAGCACTATATATCCCTATATAAGGAAGTAAGTATAATAAATTATTAATAGTTATAACTAGCTATACTATATAATTATCTCTCTTATTATAAGCTATTCACTAATAACGCTATATCTAGCTTAGCTTAATACTCTTACTTACTAGTATATACCTTTAGACTACTCTACTAGCTTCTACTAAGATCTCTATTATTAAAAGCCTTACTTACTATCTATACTTAGGCTAGAAACTTACTTAAAATACTACTACTACTACTATCTACTATTACTACTACTACTACTATTATAATAATAACTATACTTATATCTTTATTGATAACTATAAGCTATTAAAGCTTTTATAATAAGCTTAGCTAGTACTTTCCCTCTACTTACTACTATTCCTCTCTCTTTAAGTTAGGATAATATAATAAAGAAACTATCTTTACCTTCTAACTTAGCTGATAAACCTTCCTTCCTATACTACTACTATTAACAGCTTTATATCTTTATATCTTTATATCTTTATATCTTTATATCTTTATATCTTTATATCTTTATATCTTTATATCTTTATATCTTTATATCTTTATATCTTTATATCTTTATATCT